>VZTO01003497.1:0-61813 GCA_013400615.1 Syrrhaptes paradoxus | reverse complement strand
AGACCAATGTTGTACTTTCCTGTCCTCAGCAAAGTAAAGCAGGAACTGGCCCTTGGCATAGGCAGTGTAGGCATCTGGGTAAACTGTCGATCACTGAGCCCAGCAAAGCAGCACAGTCCTGCTCTCTGTGCTCCAGGGCCCAGGAAGCCAGGCTGGGGAGGGCAGGGTAGACAGACTGATCTCACGCTGGGGTGAAGGACCCTTCCCAGGAGCATCATCTCTATCCTCTGGAAGAGGAGGGTGTATCAACACCTCAGCTCCAATCCAGCTCTGTCCTTTTCGTTCCTCTTGCTTTTCCCAAGGCAGGAGTAAAAATGCACTTGCATGTTTCTGACCTTGTTGAGAAGCTTGTGCCAGCTTTGCAGAAGTGGGAGATACCATTCCCAATAAACTTCCACTCTGTGACTTTCTCAACAGCCAAAATTTTAACAATTCTTTGGCTAAAGTCACCTTTGTCTGAGTATCTCAGAACAGAATTTGAGGATGTATAAAGCCCTTCCCTGTGAGCATGTGTTATAAGCCAACTGGATTGTGAATGGAAGATAATTGGATGCACTGATATAATGAGCTAAAGACCCATCTGACAATTAATAATTCTATCTAAATAAAGTTCTAATTCAATATTTTTGGTAATATAACACTAAATGTAACAGGAGAGAAGAATGTCTTCTTTCTCCGCTTTTCACAGATGAGTGAGACTAACCCTGCCAATTCTTGCCTGTGTGCTTAGCCTGACTTCAGCAGGGCTGTTGGTAATTGCATGAATTTAAGCAGAAGGACAGGCATGGCTTTGCAAGAGGCATTAACTGGTATCTGTACAGTAAAACCAACATATTCTCATGCCATGTGGTGTGCCAACAGTCATATAACCTTACAGTCTCTTTCCATTCCCCCATTTTGATCAGAGTTGCGCGTATACAGAGGTGCAAGTCTTCATAAGCAGAGTAAACCACTTTCTTGAAGTGTAGGATCACCGAGCAGTGAGCACCTCTTGTCATTAAAAGTGGCAGCTTCTCAGCAGAGTTCCCACCTGTCTTCTGGAGCCAGAAAAGTGGTACGTGTAATGCAACAGTATGGGACTCCTTGGGACAGAAGTATCACAGCAAGGGATAAAAAAGCAGTTGAACCTTTGTGATTCCACTGAGCCTCTGGTGGAACCACAAGACAAAAAGTGCAAAGCCCAAATTGATTTCAGGTTTTGGAAGGACCTATTTGGTGATTAAAGATTTCAAGTCTTCAGTAAAGCTTTCGATAATATTTCTAACATCAAGACTCTCTCAGAAAGATGGATGTATAATGGATCAATAAGATGAATTATTTTTGTATTGCCAACATGTTCTTTGTAGTCACATGTTAAAGATGAAGTAGAGATATTTTCTGTCAACCCGTGGCTTTTGAGAAATTACTTAGCCTCCACTGAGTCACTTATCTTTGCTGCTATCCTATCATTGTAATTATACATAAATAATATAGATGCTTCTCTTGTGCAAAAGGAACCCCAATAGCAAGTTAAGGCTCTCCAGGCTTCAGTCCCAATCTTCTGTCACTTTCTGTGCTGTGTCAATAAATTCTGCTCCCCCTAAAAGCAAGTTTGAACACACACAGGTCACAAGTCAAAAATGGTCTGAGGTGCATGCTTCTGGCTCTTGGACAGCGTTACAGCAGGCACAGACCTGCAGCCCACATTGGATGGCACTTGCCAAATTCCAAATCATGTTGTAGCTGTGAAGATCTACTGATAGGACAGACACAGACTGCAGGAAGCAATTGTACCTCTTTTTTTTTTTCCTTGGAGCAACTGATATAGCTGGAAAAATAGCCAAGTTTTCAGGCACAAACTTCTCTGCAGATGGAAAAAGCTAGAAATCTTGTCTGTGTTTTTACAGCCAAATGGGTGGGTCTAACCACAGAAATCGTCTCCTCTAACAGATTTGCCCCACGACAGCCTGGGCGGCAGGACACGTCGGTGCTTGCTGGTGGTGTGTGCCGGGGCTGCACTGACATCTCCTGTGGGAGCCTCCATGGGGACTGCAGTTCCCCTGGACACGGCAGGAGCAGGGATGTGGCAGCAGGAGGTGAGTGGGGCAAGGAAGGGAAAAACCTTACCATTTGCCTGGGCAAAGCCCACCTGTACCCTGCAATTCCCATTGGGCTTTAATTTCCCCTCAGCCACCCGAGCTTTTCCCCTAGTTCAGACAACATCCCTACCATCTCTGTCTGACCGGCCTGCAGCCGTGTTGCTCTTGTTCCATCTTTCTGGCAAGTCCACTCACCACCCCAGCAGCAGTGGTCACCCAGCAGCCGCCTGCTCCCCGGGTACCAATTAACAGCAGATGCCAAGGATGAAAAAGCAGAAGAGCCACAGGTCTTCACTGAGCACAAATTCAGAGCTCTTCGTTCCAGGGAAATGCTTTAATGAACCAAAGTCTTAAACAGGAGGGAGAAATTATAGCAGAATAAACCATGTTGCTGCAAGATCGGTTCAAAAGTGCTAGCAACATAAAATATGAACATTCCTTCTTAATGTTAAAATAAGGGATTTAATATTATGAAATGAGTCTGCAGAACTATTTTTAAAAAAGGGCAAAGGTTTTAAGTCACCTGCTAGTTTTGCAGGTTTGGTGACTTCACCTTCCAAACAGTTTGCTCAAGTCCAGAAGTGCTTCAGGTCCTTCACTAACTACCCTGTATTTCCACAAGGAATGGCCTAAGTACCCCTTTCCCCCTTTTCTGACCTCCTTTAACATTTACTTAGACTTGAACTTGTGCTAAATGTGCAACTGTGAAATTTTTAAATGCTGAGTCAAGCTCTCAATGAAGAAAATAACAAAAGTCATAAGAGGAAGAGTCCTTTCTATGGTTCCTTTGCAGTAAAACCACTTACAGTCAGGACTGGGGGTAAACAGCAAAGAGGATGTGGCAGTGCTGTTTTGTGATGGGGCTGTATGGGGGATGTATAGCTGGTGCACACAGAGACTGCATTTCACTCTGGAGCTGCTTCCACTTCTGTCTTTCCCTGTGTACTGCTCTGGGGTCACTGTGTCTGTACAAAAGCACTGACTTGGACAGCAAGCTGGTGTCCAGGGAGAGAGGCATTTCACAAGGCAGTGCTGGTGCTCCAGTGGCCACAGGCCCTAGGGAGTGTTTTTTGTGGAGCAAAAAAAGAGTGATGCTGTGCCCGGAGCAAGGGCTTTGCCTTGCGCACACCACCTCAGTGCCCTAGCTGGTGCCCAGGTCCCTTTATCCTAGGAAGCCAAAGCAATATTGCCCTCCACTGGTCCTGAAACTAGTTTAGCTGCTAATGTGAGCTGGACAAAATCATTGTCGGTACCATCAGGGGCACTTTGAAACCAAGACTCAGATTCCTGAGACATGTTGATGTTGTTTTATCTGTGCTAAGGTCTCTTGCTTTTCAGCCTCAGCTGCAGCAGGGACAGTCATTACAAGGGCGGTGGAGTGACTGTGCAGCAGGAGGGGTGTACCAGCAGTGTCCCTCCTGCAGGGACCAGTGCTTCTGCAGGGGATTTTTGGTCAGGGGATCTGCTGCTCAGCTTTCACTCAAAGCAGACAGAAACTTTACTCGGTGTGAGCTCTGGCATTGTCCAATGTGAGCCTCCCTAGTGAACGGACTTGTTGTCACCAGCATTAATGTCAGGTAAAACCTGCAGGTTCACTAAACATTTCAGATTCCTAAAGCTTGCACTATATTGAAACCTATGTTTTCAACTATTATGTCTGCTGATTCTCCCTGCTGGCTGAGGAGGAGGCGAGGAGCCCTACTTAGAAAACCTCC
Organism: Syrrhaptes paradoxus; assembly: GCA_013400615.1. Classification (NCBI taxonomy): domain Eukaryota; kingdom Metazoa; phylum Chordata; class Aves; order Pterocliformes; family Pteroclidae; genus Syrrhaptes; species Syrrhaptes paradoxus. The sequence continues at coordinate 58,020 of VZTO01003497.1, read as the reverse complement.
AGGCACACCCTGAAGGCACCCAACAAAGCCCAAGCCGGCATCACTTGAATAACCCAGAAGCAGTGAAATGATTAACTGTCACATTTAAATGACCATAATTGGGCTCCTTGTGAACAGCCCTTTGAGATAAATAATAGAAATTCACACCTATCTGGGTCCTACATTTTTTCAGCCTGTTTGGGGCAGGTTGAAGTTAGGTGTGTAAATCTCCTTGAGCACCTTGGGCACTCTGCGGTTGTCTGAAGGAACTGTGGCACTCACTGGCTTGGATCTCTAGTTCAGACTTTTAACCTGCTGTTCCCAGCGTCACCTCTATGAATAAAAATGTTCCTGGTTTGTAAGGCATGGTTGCTGGAAAATTGCTCTTCTAAGGACCCACAAATCTTACTTCTGTCTGAGGATGGCTTGATACACCTAGAATAGCTGTGGGAAACAAGCCCAAGACTGCCATGGCTTGTTGATGTACATAAGATTTTAATATTATTATGCTGATTTTGACATCATACGTAAGAAAAACTCCTTTAATTTCCACCGTCAGTTTCTGAGTTGGAAGAGGTGCACGAGAAACGCTCAGATGCCAGAGAGGTTTCTTGCAGAGTTAAGGACTTAATTGTAGAGTAATTCCCAATAAGTCACCAGGAGAGATTATAGGCTGAGGGTTTTTGGAGGTTATTAAGAATTATATTGCCCCTTCCAGAGCTATCTGCAAATCCTGTGCCGGTGTGACAAATAACCCCACGTTTAACGAAAGATAGGGAGCAACCAATGCCCTTGCAAACTAGAAGAGGTCTGTTTTCCAGACAGCAAGGTAGTGAGAGCTACAGTTGTTGTTCTAATGCTGTTAATAGGCGACAGTATGCTAATTAGTCAGATTAACTAAGCGGGTGAGTCATGCACTAACCCTTCTTGAAAGAAAGTGCCCATTTTGAGATGCTAAATGAGAACATAAATGCAATCAGGCATAGAATTCTTGAAAGATAAGACGAGAGCAGACCTGCTGGGTAATAGAGGCAGTGAAATTAATTCTGCTTTGGAAAGGGGGGCACTTTTTCATATTCAGGGTTCTTTTTAATGGAGAAGGGTTCAAAACCTTCAGATCTATACAATGCATTTCACTTAGGTCTAGAGTAGTTTTAATGACCTAACATAACAAAGATATTTCTGATATTCTCTGCTACGTTTGCACCTTCGGAAAGACTTTTTTTTTTTTTTTTTATTAGAGGCATTCAGATGTTTCAAATGAAGACAAAACTATAATATTCTGAAAAAACACAAAGCCCTCATCTATAATTGATGGCAAAGTATTAAAAATGTTTATTGTGGATGCTCAAGCTCTTTTACAGAAAAACTGCAGCCTCCTCACATTTGAGAGATCAGCAGGGATGCTCACAGGGACCACAGCCCTGCCATGGTGCTGGGAGTCACCACCAAGGGCAAGGAAGGGAGGACTGGGTGCCCTTCTGTGGAGAAGATCTGTGACATTTTTTGGTGCTCACGATCCCTTCCTTCCTTGGTGACCACCGACTATACCTGTGTACCCTTCCAAATGTTAGCCTATTGTAACCTTTTCACCACTCAGAACAGTGAAAGCATCAAGGAAACACATGAGGGGTGCTAGCAGCCACCGCAGACTGGGAGACTTTGGGTCCCGAGGTAAACACGGCACAGAGAGCCGGGCAGCCCCTGTCTCCGACCTGGATTCCCTTCAGCTTTCCAAGTGCCTGACGTGTTGAGAGGAGGGAGCACCCTGCGCGCCTCCTCGTAGCTGTTCAATGACCACACCTGTACATGGAGTTTGCTGGTGCCACCACCTCCAGCAGCCCTCGGGGCACACGGGGGACAGGAGCCACGTCTCTGGGTGCATGAGAGGAGGGTCAGCGCTGGGCAGGAGCTCTGCAGGAACAATGCCCGNGGACAGGAGCCACGTCTCTGGGTGTGTTCGAGGCAGCGGGGAGGGCAGGCTGCCCTGCGAGGAGGGTCAGCACTGGGCAGGAGTTCGGCAGGAACAATGCCCAGGGGGTTCTGTGGTCATCAGGACCTCGTGAAAAATACAGGTCTTACCACGACTTCCCGGGGCACTGATTCACCATGAAAATATTCCACCTCTTGCTTGTTTCTGAATGTGGTCTGTCAACTCATCATTTGCCAGAACAGGTTATTTTTCTTAAAGATTTCCCACTTTTCCAGGCTGCTTTCAAGGCAACTCCTGGGCAGTAGGACTGCTAGAAATGCTCCTGCATTAGTCTGCTTTATTTTCTAACCCAAAGGACCACCAGTGCCACTGCAGTGGCCACCGGCTTCCACCCCAAAGGTGGCTGCACTCAGATGGTTGGCAAAGTGATCCCTATATATATTTGCAATTCTCTGAAGTGTCTTGAGGCTTGCAAAAGGCACTATATAAATCAATTAATAACAATATCAGAGGTCAGTCAGCCAATAAGAATACAATTTAGTTTAATGGCAGATAAATAAGACAGACAGAGTGAGAGGCGAAAGGAGCTACAAGGCTCCCTACTCAGTGCCAGGCTCAAAATACACCAGCTCCTCGTTTTATCGCAGTGATCGTCAGAAACATGGAAGACAATTGTGTCGTTGCCATTTCTTAGTCCAGTGTAATATCTATTACTGGTTTTGATGTCTTACTCAGCTCTGTACCAGTACGATTTTAGGAAGAGTGTATATTATTTTCATGAAAACAAATATGAGCATGAGGAAGCATTTTTCCCTTGCGTGCAATTCCTACTAAAGAATTTACATTCTTCTAATTTACTGGTTTACTGCACCACTTAGTGCACTCCTGAGATGTGCAGAATGTCCTCGCAGTTAAGAATGTGCAGATGAAATTTACCCTTTTTGCACTGAATCACTCACTCTTCCCCTGGAAGTCACCATGCTCTTTCCTCCTTCTAAATCTCCTTCAACCGCTCTAATAAAAGAAGAGATTATTCTGCATAGTTACAAACTGGATCCAAACTGGATGGTTGGCTGTTTATTTGGATTTTAGGGTAGTTGTATATTTTTGTGACCAGTCTAGCACTAAACAGGTGAATGGAAAGACATTGTTTTACGTTTGATTCTTCCTATTCTATGGGACTGCAGATGTAGGAATGAAACCCCTCCATTGTAGCTCCAGACAAAAAGCTGGGATACATCACCCTCCTCAAAGCAGTATTTGAAAAGCTGTCAGGATGCAGAAGATGTGGGGAGAGAACCCTGAGTGGGGGAGGCCTGTGTGGCAAAACGCGGAGGTGTTTTGTGTTTGTACCGCACTGGTACACAAGCTGCAAAGCCTCCGGCTGTGTCTGTGTCCACAGGGACCTGTTGGGATGCGCTGGATGATGCCTCGGGCCCCACTCTCCCCAGCCTGCAGAGCTGTTAGGCAGGGCAGCAGCTTCGCATCCTTTCTGGGGGCCCAGAGGGAGCATGCACACGGAAACAGGTGTTGAGAAATGTTCCAAGGCTCAGTATTATAGAAACAGCCATTAGCAGCAAAGCATGAAATGCGTGTCTGAAGCAGAATAAAGCACTATGAAGCACTCTCGGTGAGCAAGCCCATAGCTGTAGGGCAAGGCTGACTTGGGCTAAAATTTGACACAGTTTAGCGTAGCATCATTACATGCAGAATCTGCTCACCTGGTTATTCCTAAAATGTCTTTTTTTTTATCTGTGTCTGCACTTGCTCCACGTCTCTTTGTCTGGCAGTTGCTCTAACACCGTGCTCTCGCAGGGTGCTCGTTCAGACCTCAAGCCCTGTGGCCATGGCGAAAGGAGGCAAAGGAGGCAGAACAGACCTTCCTAAAGCTCTTTGACAAAAGCCAAAGCCAAACAGAGCTGACTTCACGCACATCAGCACTTCCGAGGTTGCATCCCCCAAACCTTCCACTTACATTTTTGAGTCCTTTCATGTGCCTGGAAACAGCAGCCTGTGCAAATCTGGGGCTGTCTGCTTCACACTTGCAGCAACTCAGACTTGGACACGAAAACATCACTTCTGCAAGGGGGGCTGCTCTTTGTTCTCTCTCCTCTGTGCCAAAAAAAAGCCAGCGCTGAACACCGTGACGAAGGATTAGCTCGAGCTGAGGCCAGGCTGCAATGTAAATAGCCAGGCAGAGAACAGAACGGCTTCTTTTATCGAACTTAACATCCCAAAGCTCTACTGATTTCATTGTCGTTATGGTGGTGATTAATCTGACCCAGAGTGCTGCCACCCACTGTTAAAGCCTTCGCTACATCCCTGTTGATAGCTCTCATGACAGAGATTACAGTCTGCCACTGCGCTGTCCATAATTAGTACTCGTCAAAATGGGATTTGCCTATGGTAGCCCACTGTCCATGAGAAACCCATTCAAAATTAAACACGCTTTGGAAAACAGAGGACACTCTAATTGGAACCAATGAGTCTGAATGAAGACTCTTTTTCTCATCTACAACGTGTTGTTCCAATGCTGAAAAATGATTTTGAGTCCTCTCCACAGCTATCAATAAGTGTCCTCTGGTGAAGTACGAGGGTGCCAATTCCGTTCTGCAGCTGCGTCCTAAAATGTATGAATGGTTAATTCCCTAAAACAGTTTAGTTTCATCGCTTTGTCTGAAACAGGGCCAGGGGCAGGGCACAGTGACAGTCCCAGCTGCGTGGCCAGTGCCAGCGCTGCCCAGCCCCAAGTGACGAGTCCTCAGGAAGGGAAGGGCTGGGCACAGCCCAGGGACACCTTGGGCAGGGGGGCAGAGCACCCAGGGCAGGTGCGTTTGGAGGAGTTGTCACACATCTCCAGGGAAGGAGTGAAGCCACACAGCCCATGGCCTGCCCCATGGGCTAGCACAGAAATGAGAGGGTTACAGGGACCAGGGTGTAGCTGGGCTAGTTCACTTTGCAGGCCAAGGCTACAAATTTATTACAATTTTTTTTCTCTCCTGTAAGAGGAATGGCCAGTGCAAAGATTCATTAACCACATCCAGTATTGCTAAGGATTGCACAGAAAGGTTTTCTGATTAAATTCTGCACTACAGGGCCAGGGATGGACACAGAGATGGTAAATGTGCTCAGAACAAATAACCACGCTGGAATCAACTGAAGGCAACGTCCAATGACATTTTTCACAGGACAAACAGGAGAGCTGGGGTTTTTGTGATCGAAGCATGAACACATATAGCTATGAAAATTGTTCGCACTCGAGCCACTGTTTAAAAACAAGAGGAGGGAACCCAGAGCAGGACACCCTCGTGCTAGTCAAAATAGACCATCGCTGGAGAAATGCTGCATCTTTTCATTTTGGGTACTGGCGGTTCCCAGTCGCTCCTGAAACCAGTGGACTACATCATGGTGAAAGTGGATGCTTGGAGAAAAATTCACGAGAGGTGGTGCTATGCCAGACATAATCCTTCACAAATGTCTTTCACTTTATTCCACTAAAAGAAGCAAAACAGCTTAAAAGGCAACAGTATTTTTTTCTGAGTGCCCCGCCACTGATACCAGTGCCNGTCTTTGGGTTTGCAAAAAAAAAATAAGCTGCCGCAAAAAGGGTAGGAATAAATAGTTCTCCTCATCCACTGAGGAAGCAAAAGAGCTTAAAAGGCAACGGTATTTTTTTCTGAGTGCCCAGCCACTGATACAAGTGCCACACTTTCCTACAGCAGAATTCATCGTTATGCAAGTTCAACAGAATTCTGCTGGTTTTCTCTGTACTGACTGATGTGCAGCTGAAGACATGAGCCAGCTGGAGATCAGCTGGTAAAAAGTGAAAAATCAGACTGCTGGTAGATGTACAATCCATGGTCAGGGAGCAGAGACGAGTCACAGGCCTCTAGAAAAGTGAAGCCCGGTAGTCTTTGGGTTTGCAAAAAAAAAATAAGCTGCCGCAAAAAGGGTAGGAATAAATAGTTCTCCTCATCCACTGAGGGCAGGAGAAGGAAAAACAGCTTTGAAGGTTCTGTCATTTGTGAAAGTTTCAGATTATTTAATTGTGCACTTAAATTTCATGAAAATATTTGTTTTCTCTTTTAGGGTCTTTCTAGATCATCTCTTTAAACAAACGAGACATTTAAGCTAGACATTAGGAAGCATTTTCTAATGATGACGATGACTGCCTCCCGTCACACATCGCTACGAAGGTTAGGCAAGTCAGCAAACATCTGCGGGGAGCGCGCTGGGCATTGCCGACCCCGCTGGGGCGTGGGGGAGGCAGGGGATGACCCCAGCAAGCCCCAGTCAGTCCTGTTTCCTACCACTCCAGCAAGTCTGAAGACTTACTTTCACCCTGAAGGTAATCAGTCAGTCGTGATTCTGACCTACAGTTTAATGTGCTCTCTTGCCATAGTTACAGACATCCTCCTCCTGGTTATGCTCCCCGCTGTGACTAATGGCATCTTTGCAATTAAAGAGGTGGCTTTTAAAGAAAAACATCCAAGTTTCAGTGCTGTTACTGAGTTCACAGTTTTAGCAAAAAACAACAGCACAGCAGTCCTTGCTATGGACTATGAACTTGACATTTTTCGGGTGCAAAAGTGCACAAGTATATTTATATACCTTTCTCAAAACCCCTGAATACACAGGAAGCAACAATTCTTCTGTTACTCTTAATGTCATCATTATGTCATAAAATCATCGGTCTTGGTATTCAGTAATCACAGTGAAGTTATGTTTAAAGTTCACTTACTGTATTCATACAAAATATTATTGATCAGCTAAAGTTTTTTGAAAACGGAATTGTTTTGTGCAAATGCAAACAAAAATGGAAATGAGTTTGCGAAGAATCAGGAGCTGAATATCCACAAGATACCGAGATACAAAGCAAGCTCTACAAGTACAATCCTTCCAGGGTGCTTTTCTGGAAGGTGTATAAGGGTGATATAAGAAACCATTTCTTAAAGATGAAACCATGAGGATTTTTAAATCATTAATACATATTCTTTTTGAAAACACTGCAATGATTGAAGGTAGTTCTCCAAACTGAAGGACGGGTTTTTTTCGATTAAGTGATGAGACCACTTTAAATAAATTCAGTTGATCTTGTGTGTGTGTGGATGCTGAAGAAAAAATTGGGAAAATGCGACATTTGTCTAAATCTCTTTCCCTTGTTTTCACTTTCTAAATAGGCTCCTTCTATCTGTTCACCTCTAAGCCCAATTAAATGCAAGGACAGCAGATCACAAAAGCTAATGCTACTTAACCAAAATTTCTACTCTTTGTGGCATGAAAATCAGCAGAAAGTAGCTCAAGTTTTGTTTTTCTTTGCTAGATAAGACTGCAGATGTCATCTGGATGCTAATTGGAGTCACTGCACAATCTCGTTAGGTGCCCTGTTCTCCCTCAGTCTTGTGGCAGGTAACAGAGTACCTGTGTTCTTCCAGAAAGGATCAATGACACAAAGGGAGTTTTCTGCTGCAGGGAGAAAACAGACAATTAGAAAATCACCATTTGTATTCAATCTCTGTTTACACTGGTTGACCACATCTCTCGCAAGCATGCGTTTCTCTCCAGCTTCAGAAACACACAAATAAATCAGCACCGAAAGTCTCCTCTGGTTTTACTTTATAATTCAGGAATGCTTTATTAATCAATGCAAGATGCATTCATTGAACTGGATTAATCCTGCATAAGTAATTTTGAAATTTCCTGCTGAAGTTATTTTTCATTTCTGGGAACAAATCATTTATTTGGATTTTCATATATCAGGATCACAGAGATTTGCCACAGTCAGATTTTAATTTTAGTTACATCTGAGCTGGCTTATATATTAGGGCACATAGTTTTGCATGAGAGCATCTTCTAAAATCTGTAATTGGTGTGGAACACTGACATGCACAGAATACATCTGACAAGGTCCACAGAGTTAGGTTCAGTTTCGCTGATCAACATCTATGCTGCAGATTAACTGAATCTTTTATGGCATTACAAGCCCTCCAGAATTCATTAGTGTACTTTCCCTTCCCGCTAACCACTCTGACCTCCAGCTCTGCTGTCGCTGCTTCCTTGCTCTGGACCTGAGAGGCTGAAACACTCTCTTCTGCTGCTGCAGTAACAACAGAAATGAGAACGTGTATCTTAAACCTGCTCAGGAGTGTGTACGTTGGCAATTACCATCTTGTCCTCTTCAGCACTGTTTGGGATTTCTGTCTCCTTTGTCTGTACCCAGAAAGCTCCATCTAAATCACAAGCTGAAACACGGTCTGTCCCTTAAAAGCAAGAGAAGTAGAGAACTATACTGGTGAGGGATTGCAGTACAGTATACAGTGGTATCTATAACGAGGTTTTGCAGGGGTTTTTCTCAGAAGCTGGCTAACAGATGCAGCTAGCACAGTAAACCATTGTATGAAGAGTGGGAAGGGGACAAACATGAAGGAAAGCGATGCTGGCTTTTGGGAGGTGGGTGCACAGTACCTTTGAGTACATTGCTACAATCAGTGAAAAGCATATTTCTAAAACACCATCTTTGCCATCCCTAAGGGCACATGAATGGGTTGCAAGTCGGCAGCAACCCGTCCTTCTCACACTCCTCAGGCACTGGATGGGACCACAGCTCAGGGACAGAGAAACAGCTCCACTCACGCATCTGTTGTTTTCCAGGCCCAGCTCCACTAAAGTACTTAGGCAAGTTTGTCATGCTGAGGAGAAGATAAATATGTGGCAGGAGGGACAACAGAGAAGAAGGAGAATGGAGGAATGCCTCAGGTGTCCGACTCCCAAAGATGACTCCCATCCGAGAATCAGAAATGAAAGGATGCTTCCCTCCAGCCCAGCGGGGACCAGGACTTGTGACACATTTGCTCTTCTTGTGCTTCTCACCGCCAGCAGCAGCAGCTCTCCTCCCTTGCCACACGTGCCATCTGCAGTTGGGCGCTTGCCACAGCCCAGGCACCGCTGCGAGGTGCCGCTGGGCATCTCTCGTGATTTTTGTTGTGCTGAAGTCTGTGCATTGAAAGCTTGAACACTGCAGCACCTAAGTACTCTGCTGACTTGATTCTTCTGCTTGACAGCCAGACCACTGTAAATTATGAGCTGAAGAAAACAGGAGCTGTACCATCACGGAGTGCTTATTTAGTTTCATGTTTATTTCATGGCCTTTTTATTGCATTTTCTGGTGTTTCTCTTCTGCTTTTTGTATTGCCTCTCCTGTCATTTCTTCCCAGGCTTGCTGTGATGTGTGCTTCTCAGAAACCGTCTTTGCCTTCCTCATTACTTCAGCCCTTACCTTCTCTGTGCCCTCGACCCACAAGAACTTCCCACTTTCTGCTCTTGCAGACTCTTGTTCTATTTTCTCCTTTTATTCTTACCTCTTCTTTCTCATTCCATTCCTTTCTAAATCATATCTCTGCCCACTGCTTCCATCTCCTCCACCTCCTTCTTCTCCCACATTACTTTAAAAAAATGTATAAACTTCTCTTCCTTCTTCTTCTGAAATAAAACTCATTAATGAAATAGTCCTGTTCATTGTGCTATCTTACTGTAGTTGCTGCTTGCTCGCCTTTCCTTTCCCCATAAAAGATCTGTATGGGACTGACCCCCTCATCAGACCAGACCCTTCCACAGCACACTCAGCCACCCCCCAGCACGGAGGTCAGGGACTGCCTTTTCGGGTGCTCAGCGCACAGTAAGGTTCTGCTCCATGACAAAGGTTGGTAAGGGTGAATAAATAACACATGTAATATAGTGACTGCTGTTGATAATGGTTCTGCCTCTTGGTAAAACCCTGCCTTTACCTGGTCATCTCAGCCTGGCAATACCTCTTGTCCCAACTCCTGTGGCAGCACTTCCCCTCCAAGAACCCACAGTTAGAAGGGTCAATCACCACGGGAGGGACATTTTGAAGAGGGAAGAAACTGCCACAACTAGCACTAAGTTCCCCAAAGCAAGACCTCATTTAACGAGCGGTATCCTTTTCAGCTTCTCTTACCACGGGACAGAGGACGGGGCCGAGCAGCACAAGGCAGAGGCGTTTCACAGGCATCCCGTTGCATCAGTAGGCTTCTGAGGTCCGACCCTGTGGGCACGCAGAGGGGACTTTCCCTGTGGGAAGCACCGGCCAGGCACTTGTGCGCAGGGGAAGCCTCTGACTCACTGCATTTTACTGTGCCGCTGCCTTTACAAGCACTGAGTAATGACACTTGGAGAACAATGAGGCTGTTATGTATGGCCACAAAATAAAAGAAGTTTACGCATTTACATGATAAAAAAAAGTTCCAAAGAATTTAATGTAGATATTATTTATACATATAATTTATAAGTAGGAATATGGCAGACAGTTGAATTAGTACATAAAGTTTTATTTAAAGTTTCCCCCCTACAAGCAAGCTTCATTTACACAGTCTAGTACTGTACAAAATTTACATTCTTTGTGTGACTTAAGCAGTTAGCACGTTCCTTGGTCATGCCTTCCTGAAAGATAGAAAGATTTACAGACAGTCCTCAGAAATCTTTAAATTACCTCGGTAAAAAAAAGAACCACTTAAAAGGACAACAAATATCCTTTAAAAATGGTACGTTTTAGTAGACAGGTGACAGTCAGTGTTTAATGGCAGACCTTACCCTGATCTTAAATGTCATTCAAGGTTTCCTCATTTAGTATCTTAACAGTTTATTTTTTATATATATTTATATTTATATACTTTCAACAGGAAAGGAAAAAGAAGTCATGATTGCACCAAATATATTTTACAAGGGATCCCTTGGATCTGAACAATATAAATAAATACAAAACCAACTAAGATTGCACTATACAGTAGAAATGGATTGAGATTTCAGGATATACACTCCACCTTTATGAGTTCCTTAGTGATGCTCACTGGAAAACTCCCCAACGGCACATTCAAATATTACCATCTTCAGATAATTATTTTGTTTAAACAATTTTTTTCCAGGCGTGTAGCTACCTCATCAGTTGGGTTATTGCATTTGTATGGTATCGGTCTTTACTGCATTAGTCCAATTTTACAACTATGTAATTCTGCTGCAAGGAAGGGAGTTTCACTGCAATAAAACTGGACTGATGCCAGAGAGAAACAGTCCCATGGTATTTGCTCTCCGTTAGTTATATTGCTCTCAAGCTTCAATATATAGTGTAATTTCTGTGTACATTCTCCTTCTTTCTATTTTGCAAAGCAAATAATGAATTCTCCTTCCCATCTATTGCCTCTGCAGCAGAAACCAACCTCCAGTAGTTGCCTGCTCCTTGCTTAATGCTCGAGCATTAAGTTCTATCAAGAAAGATATGTACAGGCTTGAAAATGCAGGGTCTGAGTCTCCTTTGCCTTTCATCTGGTGCAGCCAGTTAAAACTAGGCAAATTAAAGGCCAGATTCTTAGCTGACATAAATCAAAGTACATCCATTGGCTTCAATGGAGCAAGGTCAGTTTATACCAGCGAAGAGGACAGTCCTGAGGGTAATGGATGCAGCACCAGTAAACCACAACAGAAGAATTATGTGTCTGCTTTGCTGAGATGTAGATGATTATGTTAACTGCAAGGTGGTGAAGATTCAGGCTCAGATTTTGTCACTGATTTTGCAAAGCCAGGAAAGAAAGACGCAAGCTTAAAACAGACGGCCTGATCTGTGCAAGCAAATAAGGGTTCATGAAGTGAGTCCCAAATGCTACTGGTCCCACGTGGTAGTATTTAGAACTTGCTTTGCAATGTGTAATCATGACACAGGCTATAAGGCAGTGGAAAGTCTAGCATCGTATTTGGATCAATAGTAAAAATCAGAGTACATTTTAAGATCAACCACACAGGAGTATTTTAAGTACTTACGACTGTCTTTCCAAAATTGTGCACAATCATTTAAGAGTCCAAAGTAACACATTTACAGTTAAATGCAATCTTCTTGTCTTTGGAAGCAATTAGCATGGATGCTCCTAGCTAACAGGTTAGTGAAAAGTAAGGGTTCTGGTGCTTCACTAAGTGGTCATAGAAAGAGCTTACTTTATGAACCCAGAATTTAAGGTGTAGGACACAATTTCTGTTATACTAATGTAAAAACAGTCGTTCCGTTTGATTTCAGTGAAATGACTCTGATTTTACACAAGTGTGATTAGAAGAATTTGATCCTAATCCCTAAGCTGCTATTGCAAGAAGTGCTCTGTAAAGCATGGCTGCCATTGTAGTCTGCTTTCCGCTGCACTTACATACGGGGACTTGGAAGGCAGAGAGTATTAGATGCCAAGCTGTGCAAAAAACGGAATGAGATTTTCTTTACCTTTTATAATCTTCTGATGCTGTGTTGCTTGCAGAGCATGTGAAGTGACTGTAGGTTAGGATTACAGAGGAGTAGACAATTCTGCAATGCAGTGTGAGCTTTTCACTATCTGAATTCTGAAGCTTCATGAAAACAACATCCTTGTGACTTCAACACAGATCACATGCAGGTAGATACAATGCACAATACTGATCTTGTCTCTTCAGGCTGTATTTGAACATTTAGCCTTCATTTTTTTTAAAGTTAAATTTGACGTGAGGAATATCTCTGCAGCAGGAAAAAGTTAAAATCAGTCTGGAAGGGCAGTCTGTCATCATGTAATGTTTGGTGTGTTTTAGCTGCTTGCTTCGTAAGAGATGGGACAACACTTGGTTTTTGTTTTCTTTTAGTTTGCTCCTAAAGCATAAATATGGAATAAGGGGTCAATTATGGTAGCTTTGTTTTAACAGGAATCCTGTCCTAATAAAATATTTATGTCACCCGTCATTATTTTCCCAAATGCAATCAGTGTTTGTATCAGTGCTCCTTGACTATCATTTGTTGTACGGTACGCAGGCTGGCAATATGACAGTTGAACAAGCAGGTCCTGCAAGCGGCTCAGCAACATCTCCTTCTAGTTCCGTCCAAGTCCCTTTCTCAGGACTGTAGCAAATAGTAGAAGATTTGTAGGCCCCCTGCAACAGAAGAAAAAGTCATATTAAATGTGACCTAAGTAAAATCCAAGTCACATATCAGCTTTAAAGATGAAAAGCCACTTTCCAAAGCGACTTGTAGTTTTGGGCTGTAACTTAAAAATCCTTCAAAAGTTTGGTTTAAATACGGGCTGAGTTCTCAGCCTCTGTAAATCAGGGTCCTTTACAAGCACCTTATAAGCAGAGCTATAGCATACAGTCCCGTTAATCACTTTTGCCAAATTACATCTGGTTTTTATATTGCTCCATTCAGTGAATACAATCTGATAATAACTCATAAATAGAAATAGCACATAATAAATAGATAAATAGAAAAGCACAAAGTTGAAAAAAATACTCCATGTTCTCAACAAGTTGAAAATGAAACCAAAACCTGCCCCTGAAACTAATTAATCCCTTGTCTCCTGTCTGTCCCATCTGAGTAATGCACACGCTGACTGCAAGAGCTCAGAAGGAATGGAAGGGTCATTGCAGAAAGCAGGTACACACCATACTCCAGCTGTAGCCTCCTACAAGGTAAATACTGTCGTCAAGGACTGCACAGCCAGGCCCGCTGCGACCCTCCAAAATAGGAGTCTGGAGGATATTCCACTGGTCACCTTTTGGATCGTAGCATTCCACAAGCATTACATCAAGATGGGAGAAACCTGGATGAGGGCATTGAGAAAAGAGAACGTGCATTATGACATACTGTTTATTTGTTTGCTATATTTATTAAATTACAGCTACAATATAACATCATTGTTAAACTTGCTTCTAGAAAATACTGCTATATACATTTAAGATATCTGTAACATTAATGTCTCATTACTTCAGTTCAAATAAATCCGTTGAAAGCTTTTACCATTAGTTCTGCAGTCTTCTACAAATTGCAAGTACATATAAAGGCTGAACAGATCACAAAGTAACACTCAGTAGTAACCTATCAATGATGAAAGCAGATTCAAGCAATAATCCTCCTCATCTATCAGAGCTAATGCAAATTTGAACATGTAGGAAAAGACTGTCCTGGCAGCCTTTCTCAAAGGCCAGCAGATCTAATCTACTCAAAAGTCAACAGATTAAATATCGCTCAGAAATCAATGTCTAATGAGTCAAGGTAGAGCTTAGACAACAGATGCCACTTTGTTCCAGAGGGACAAGGTCCTTAGCATGATGGATGTGATGTTCAGGACCAGTTTCAATTTTCAAGCTGATTTAAGGTGTACCTTAAGCACACAGCTCTGATGTGACAAAGTCTTCAAGGTGACAGAAAATGTAACCAAATAAACCCGGTGGCCTCATCCTCCCCTGACAGATCAAAAAAGGCTCCATGTGACTGCTGCTTGGTAACCACCAAAGAGCAGATGGGTCTCAGCTCACGACTCTCAAGCTGTGATGTTTCATATTGATTAAGTGAGCTGAAACATAGAACTTAGGAGTCCTGGTTCCTGCTCCAATATTTAGACATTTCCCTATATCAGATGGACTTCTTTATCAGAGTACTTATCACAGTGATGCTGCTTGTACAAGTACTATTTACGTCAGGAATGAAAAGCTGTGATGAAATAGTTTTTTGTTGCTGTAAAGTTTTCAAGAGGCTATAGAAGGCCCACGGCAGCGCATCCAGGATCTGTCCAAAGCTCTGTAATAAACTCCACTGCTGACACTAGTCTATAGATCCAGCTTCACAAAGGAGGGCTTGATGACGGAGCCCTGCTATTCCCACCCAGCTGGAGAATTTGTAGCATTTCATCTGCACTCTCTCCTCATTTTCCTTTCAGTTCCTCCTTTTCTTTCACTGTACAGAAGAAACCCGTTTTCCAAAAAGCCCTTCTTCTAGACAGCAGGTGGCCTTCCAGAAGTCTGGATGTTAAATATCTCTCACAACAGCGAGCAACTCATACATAACAAAGGCACCTAGGGCAACAGTTGTAGAGGGAAAAATGTAACGTTTATTACAAGTTCCTTCTTCCCCAGAGGATAGTAGGTGAAACTGGGTGAGGAAAGAAGGAAGGATGGAAACAAGCCTATGCAAACCAAAGCATCTGCTTTGCCTATAGGAGAGCTGTAGCATGTTAACTTTCACTTCAGCAGAAGGGAACGCCAACACTGTGGAGCTCTGTAACCTTTACAAAATCTGCTGGACCCTGTAAGGTCCAGTCCAGGAACAGCCATCACAACTCAGGGTGCGAAGTGGAGGCACAGCTGCCCTGCACCTGGCTGCAGGGGTTTATGCACCAGTACCATTAACCAAGGAAAATTTACATCTGAGACTTTGTCCCCTATGTGCTCCACAGGCACTCAGATCTTCAAAAGCAGCCTGGGTGAGGAGAGATTCACAGGGACTCGGGTACTGGAGTCATCCAGGCACACGGTCTGGTCTTACTGGCAGTTAACATCACTTTTGCTTTTGCATTACAATTTTCTCTTTTGTTTTTGTAAGGCGTTTTTTTTTCTTTTTTTAAGCATGAAAGGAGAATTAAAAAAAAGGGAATATAAACTGTCAAATATTGTCAGGGGACAAAGGAGCAGGAGCTGTGCTTTTCGCCTAAGTGGCTGGATTAAGCAGAATCTGTTTAGCAGTAATAGCAACAGCATGTAGGTATTAAGACAAAAATACCAGATGCCTAAGCAGTAGTTATTTTAATATGAGACCTTTTCAAAAGATGAAAATGAGACCCCTAAAAAGAAGTATAATTAACAAGCTACATTTAATACTAAAAAGGGATCTAAAGAGTCTAGTCCTAATATTTAATGGCTGGAGGGGTTTTTTTCTTCATTAAATCAGGAGATTGTTTTTGTGCGTTGCTCTGAATAAAGCTCTCTCTAACTGCACATTTTGGAAAATGATTTACAGAGGAAAATATTGCTGGTACTTTCGGGTCAAAGAATAATCTGTTTGTTTCATTGAATTCTTGGTAATGACAAATTGTCCATGCCTTTGAGTAATGGAAGCTCCCATTTTTATTATCTAAAGCATTCATTACTCATCTATTTAATGTACTGTTATAATTTTAAAATAATTTGCATAAAATGTTTTTAAAATTGCTGGCTCAAGTGTCCTGTTAAATTGTGTTGGCCGGCTTTTAATGTATTTAACAATGACTGTCTAACAAAATGTTCTTTATCAGGAGATGGGCGACACTGAAATGCTTTTTCGCTATTAAAAATGTGACCTTTCAAATGGTTTCCTCCAATTGCATACAGTCGATCATTCATTACAGCCAAAGTGTGGATGGCTCGCTTTGTGTTCATGTCCTGTTTTCGGGCCCAGACGTCCATCACAGGGTCATAGCAGTACAGCCAGGGGACATATTCTCCATTGTGAACACCTCCTGCAAAGTAAATAGACTTCTGTTAATTAATGTAAAGACATTGTGCTGCAGGAGGAATTCAGCTCTATGATTTTGGGCTCTGGGTTTTTTTTGTTGTTGGTTTTGTTCAGGTTTATTTTTTTGTTATATAGCAGGAATTATAAAAAGACACTGGCCTGAAATATATATCTTGCCATTGTGAACAGCTCCTGCATGGGCTGCCAAAGGTTGCGGTAATGAAGACACGTAACGCCACTCATTTGTCTCCAGATTGTAGCACTCCACACTGGACAGGTAACCAGTCTCGTTTCTTCCACCGATTACATACAAGTTCTTGTCAAGGCGACAGGCATAGAAACTGGCTCTCCTGGAAGACAGGGCAGAACAAAACAAAACAAGCCAACAACAAACCAATTAGCCACGTCAGCTGCGTTTTTCCTCTCTCCAGCTGGCTCCCTGAACTAAGATAGCTCATTCAAACGCTGCTTCAGAGGGAAGTGTGCAGGAGCTTCACATGCTTGCAGCTATCCTAGAAACTGTGGCTGCTTTGCTAATCAACTACATGCTCCACATTAAAAGAATACTTCATTTTTTTGGTGTCAAAACAATTAAGCACACATAAATCTGGCAGAAAATACCCCTTTCCAAACCTGTTTGTTGCTTTTTCACACTCGTGAAAGACAAAAAGGTGCTCATGAATGTTTGGGGCATTACCTTGTAAGGGTTATAACAACTCAGTAAGACAAAGTGAAAAATGAGGTAGATAATGTAACAATAATAAATTATCTTGACATTCACTTTCTTTATGGTCCTTCAAGGGTCATTGTTCCCAATTTACTAAGAGAACCACATCATCAAAATTTTTCTTCAATTATCATTTTTTTCTTCTTTCTGCAGTACCGCAAATAGAACAACTTTCCTTACACTAGGTACAATATTACGTTTCCACCCTTTAACTCAAAAGAGGTCTGTCTCCATCCAACTAACTCTGAGAAAAGTTTTAGCCACCTGTCTGCTTTCATGTGTAACTCAGGTATGCAGGAAAATAATTAATTTTTCTGGTCAGGACTGCTAGGCATCTTCCTCGTGCCTCCAAAATTAATGGTGTCTGTTGCTGAAGCAGACAATTTTTAGAGACCCTGTTTGGTGTAATCCACTTTCAGGGAAAGCTACCCAGATTATTCAGCAGCAGGAAGGTTAGCCAGGGTAGAGGTTTTTAATTTTAAGCTGCAATGATATGAGAAAGAAAACTGCAAAAGAGCACAGCTTGGCTAGGACGAAGACCTGTACAAAATGTTGAATGACAAGAATTGTCAGTCTCAAACATAAAATTTTTTCCTGGGTGAAGCCAGAGTGGTGTGCAAGCCAAGCAGGCACACCAGGCACGGCAAGGTCTAGCTCTGACAGCTCCTGCAAAGTGGGAACGCTGGAGTGTGGCTGCAGCTTGCCAAACCCCCTCTGTGGCTGACACAATGCTCTGTGGTTCCTGCCCAGGCACATGAATTTGAATCTGGGAGCAGCTGTATATTGTGCTCTTGAATCTCACAGTAAATCTTGGGAGCTGGAGGGTCACCTGCACCATCAAGTGCTTGATCCTGCAGACGAGTGCAAGGCATTCAGGATGAGCAGCAGTCCATGTACAGAGGCACAATGCCCTGCAATCATCAGCTTTGGTATGTCCCAAATCCTCCCCAGGCTTCCCTATAGCCATCCCATGGCCCGGTGAGCTAGCAAAGCCTGGTGTGCCAGGTCTCTAACCCGCCATCTAGCCAGGCACGCAGTCAGGAGTATTTCCTTCAGTGAAGGCGCAAATAAGATCTCTCTCCTATACCCAGCTGACCAGTTTTTACAAAATTTGTAATACACTAACATTTTGGAGACATTTCCCTCGTGGTTAAATGTGGCTGAGACTGGCTGGTGGTTTGTAAGTTGAAGGAGAGGTCAGGCAGACATGAAGACAGAGCCATGGAAACAGCAGGGCCGGCTGGGCGTTCAGGGAGCAGATGTTTCTGCCTGTTTCTGCCCTTACTTTTTGGATTTGGTGCACAAGTGACAGGGCTTGTTGAGTGGGAACACTACCACTAGCACAGGGATAAGGCTACCAAAAGAAAAAGATGCAAATAGGAGGACAGCAATAATGCTAAGTGCCTCCAGCTCAACTGATGAATTAAATAAGACCATTTAATTTATCTGTCAATGGGCAGACAGAAGCTGATGGCATATATTGCTCTGCATGGTCGGGCAGCAAATTGTGCACCTATGTTTTCAGCCTGATTTTCTATGGAAACAAAGCTTATTTGATTACACTGTATGTGTACCCATGTCTGCCAGAGTGTTGTCTCCTCAACAAAAACCTGCTGGCTGATTTCACCCTGATTTGACAGAGGGTATAGATGTTAGAGGCAATCAAGAGCCTATATGAGTATGTGACAGGCCAGAGGCAAGACAGACCATAGCAGCCCCAAAAGTAGGAAAAGCTGCAGAGGTCACATCCTGTTAGACATCAGAGAGCCTGCGCGGGCAGGCACATGTTCTCCGAACCTCCTGTGTCAGGCAGCTGCAAGGCACAAACCCACAGGGTGCCTGCTGTCAATGCTTGGGGTCCTCGTGCACCTCCACTGACAAACCCATCAACAAACTGCTCTCAGCGTGGGTTTTTTTTAGTTCAAATTGCAGGCATTACTATTTTAAGTAGGATTTCATTGACATTATTCTGCATGTGTACTCCTGGTTTCATCCACACAGTGTCACTGTAAGGAGCAAAAATGAAAGCGTCGGCAAGCTTCACTCTTCTGCTTGGATGTGAATGTTCAGTCAGTAGCTTCTGTCAAAAATATTTTAAGCTTTTTGGTTTTTTACTTTTCAGTAATACAGTGTGTAGGGTGCACACTGTTAACTGATAACTTTTAAAACTGCTGTAAAATATGATTCAGATTAAAATATAATACAGCAATCTTTGCATGACAGTTTTCCCCACAAAACTGGGAAGACACGAGACATTCTAATCAAATAACTGCAAATAACTGGAATGTACCTCAGGATCTGAATATGAACCATAAGACAATTATTTTGTGGTTTTCTTCAGGACTTGGAAGTATTCGATGTTCACTGGTCTCTGAAATGCTTCTCCTTGACATCCCTTCACTCAACAATCAACCCAACTAACTTCTTCTTGTAAGTACACACACATAAGAGGGAAGAATTTCTTTCTCATTTCCACAGATGACTAATTTATACCCTGAAATAAGAAATACAACTACCAGTCTCGTATTTAAAACTACCAATGCTATTACTGATCATCACAATATCTGGACCTGATTTCACAGTCACTTTTAGAGTGCACGCTTTGATTTTTAAAAGCTAAAGTTATCTTAATAAAGGTTTACATTACCATTATTAAAGTGAAAGACTAAACCCAAATTTGAAATAATTTTATCTCTTTTCCTGCAGCTTCTTTTCTCAGTTCACCTGGCCTCAGCGAGGATGCTGACCTGCTCACTTCCACTTATACCTCTTCAGGCCCTGGTACAACACCACACTTTTTGCTAGTCTTTAAATAAAAACTTTTAACTCAGAATGAAAGAAAAAAGATGTTTTAAATGTTATTATGTTCCACACACCTCGTCCAGCTCTGGGCTGAGCTGGCAAGATGCAACAGTACTGACTGAGGTGTCCAGCGGAGGCTCATGCCACAAGTTCAGATACATCTGCTACAGAGACATGGGAGGCATGTTAGTCTAATTGAACTGCTCTCCAAAAAGCATCCCATCGTTATTGCATCGTCAGGCAAATGTGTATTTCAAAAGCTGATGAGTCATTTGCTGCTTCTCTAAACAATGTGGCCCGAAAACAGTACGTTTCAAAAGCATGTATTTTTAAAATGTTTTTCAATTGAAAAGAAACCAGACTTGGCTTTAAAGAAAATACACTGATGGCTCTGAAGCCATAACGGGATTTGACTTTTCTTTATAGCTCATACAGTAAAATCAATCAGATATGGATTTTAGCATATGAGAGAAAAGTTTACTCATCATATATTTCATACAGATTTTGAACTTGAGAATATACTGCCTGTGAATGAGACCCACATTTACCTGGCAGTCATTTCAAAGAAGCTATTATAGTCTATCCAGCCAATTATTCTCAGACTAAAATTCCTAAGTAGTTTTTGACTTGATGGACCATAATGACTCAGAAAAACCCATTAAACAGTCTGTCTTGCCAATGGTACCTGCATGATGCCAGCAGAAACAGGGCGTGCCCCTGTACTCCTAGGGGGTGAAAAATAGCCTGTTGACTTTAACGGGGACTTTATCTGACTAAAGGAGCTGGGAAAGCAAACTGCACAAAAGCTCTCTCTGGTTCGTATGATCTTCTGAAAACTGGGCTGGACTCAACCTAAAGTCTGCAACAACTCTGAGGAAGTTTCAACAACTCTGAGGAGTCATTAAGGATGAGCAAATGAACCATTAAAAACATTTTAGAAAGTCATTTGAAAATCCCTCTTTTCCAACAATAGCCTCAACACTTAGGAGCCTTTATCAAAAAATTTTGAGCAAGCCTATGAGTTATGTATCCTGAACAAAACAGGTGACAATCACCATTGTCATAGTAAAGCATCTTGCAGAAGCAACTATGTATGAGTGGACCACTACATTTTATTAATAGTGTAAAGCACTGAGATGCTAATGCATTACAGTTTACTACCGGGCAGCTGCTAAGCAATCACAATGTGCAGCAGAGTTTCTAACTCCTGGTTGAAGGCAGCAGCTTCCACGAGCACAAGGCAAGTCATATTCAGCACCTGCAATTATAAACTGATTTTCTAGTGAAACACAAGTGGCCACTGTGGAGGTGGAACAACTCCTACTGTCTGCTTTCTCTAACCCTCAACTATCTACTTCTTCCTTTTGAGGTCTGTCAGCCAAATAAACCCAGCTGTTCAGCCAGCCACACATGCCCCTCAAGAGTTTTGCTTGCAGATACCCAGGGGGCCCAATGAGGACACAGATTAGGCTCCACAGCAGAGCTTCAAGCTCTGTACAAACACTAGCCAGCCTCCTGGTTCACTGAGGATGACTGACACGCTGATGCACAACCTCCTGTACAGCTCCTGTTTCCCCTGCAGCAACACCTGAGCTGGTGGTGACTCAGTCTGGGGAGCTGACCCAGAGGGGAAAGGGGTCCCCCGGTTTTAAGGTAAGTAACCCCGTTGTGGGGTCAGCCCACAGTGCTGGCAGGAGGGAGGGAGAAGCCAGAGACTATGATGAGTTGTGATCCTCTTTTTATCTCTATTTATATGGCTAATTTTATATGGCTAGTTTCATCAGTTCACTCAGCTCCAACAGGGAATCTCCTCCCACTTGTGCTTTTTCATGCAGTGGTACAATGCAGTATTTTTGGTGATAAGTATCACACATGGGTCTGTGTATGGATGTAGGTCAATCAAACTGAATCCTGAACAAAGGCCCTCCAAAAAGTCTACAGTCATGACATTTTATCTCTGAAAATTGGAAAGGACAGCCATATTTCCATGCATCTCGTAATACACACCTTGAATCACAAGGTTGCCCCGAGTTCAATACATTTATGGCTGACACACACCTAAACTCTGGGGGCAACCAACAGTAAAAGAGCTATAATAGTGACAGCACATGCAATAAGGAAAAGTGTCTTAGGAAGGTGGTGTGAGATCTCTTGTACACTAGGTCCATGAGAAGATGGATGTTGAGCTGAAGAATGGACACTAAGTGCTCTTTCATTAAACAACGTTATAACATTGGATCTTTTGCCTTTCAGATTCTTCTTAGGAAACACGAATCATTCAGTTCAGGTTTGGGGGACTTTTACCTGTCAAGGTAGGATCTGGGATCCAGATTTAAGTTTATGCCATCTTTACTGGTCATTGTTCAAGTCTACACACACCTCTGCTCTTTGGTACAGAGTTAGGATTAAAATGTATGCTACCTTAATATGCACTAGCTGAGAGCAACTTCACTCAAAGACCACCTAGGATTAAGAGTCCTCTGACAAGGTGAGTCATGTTGAGGAGAAGTCTTCACGGCTGGCATGGTGAAACAGGATGGGGTCAGTATTTGAAAGTTTCAGTTCCCTGTAAGGTATCTGACTGTACTGCTTATTTACTGCAAACTCATAATGACGCTTCAGCCAGGGAATGTGACAGGACACTATGAAGACTTCAGAAAAATCCTTCAGACCGTACTCAGGCAACCAGTAATTGCAAAAAGTTCATGGTTATTTTGCATGAGTTAGGACTGGAAGATTTGGCATGTGGAGTTTCAATTTGGAAAGTTTAAAAAAATTAGGAGAAAAATGGGATGCAACTGCATGCTGCAGTTTTATCTCAGTATTTTCAATGCTTCTGTAGGGCTCCTTACTCACAGAACTAAGACAAACGTCAGCTGCTCCTAGGATGAGGAAACACATATTGAACAACACGTAGTAGTAGGTTTTTACCTCTCTTGCATGGGTGGAAGTTGTATCCAGCTGTTAAACCTGGGATCGTATCGGCTAACAAAGTTTGTACTGTGCTTCCCTGTAAAGATAGATTATTTTGACACTCAGCTGTTTGTTTCATGTATTCAACATCATGATTGTAATATATATTACATATACTTCACAAGTTGACAGCTTTTATGAAGGGTTCCCCCTTTTACAACAATGTATGATTACACTATGTGTACAGTAATAATTCAACAAATGGGGCACTGCAAGGTTTGAATTAGCAATTGTTAGCAGTAAAAGCAGATAAGAGATTATTCCTGCTCTCTGTAATAAGATCCTGAAAACGTGTATTTAAATTTACTTACAGATGCTGTAGTACTTTCACAGCCACAATAAATCACAGCACTAAATAAAATTACTGCCCAAAAGAGGGCATCCCCACAGTATTTTTATGACTAGAGTATTCTGCGTCAGATAAAAAAAGCAAGGGGAAGAACATGAGCTTTTCTTTCTCCTCACATCATCTCTATGTGGAACATGGTAAAAAAACCTTGTGCAAATAACCAGGAGCTGCATAAGCCATCAGCATGGGGTATGCAGTGTTTGCATTAGATGGTTTATTTTACCATGTACTTTGTGTTACGTTAGAAGGAATTACACATGTGTATCGAAGGGGGAATACACTCTTAAGAGTTTTATTCCAAGTGTGTTAGCTAAAATATGAAACATGAGCAACATACACCAGCTAACTACCCTATCCCTGCTGTCAAGCCCAAGAACTGTATTCATGTCTTCACGATATTAAGATTTCACCTTATTTTACATGCAGATTGACATCAAAGCAAGAAAACTGAAGCAAGAGAGTGTATGGCAATTTCCTGTAACACCTGAGACTTCAACAGATGAGGATCTCGGAAACAGAAACCTTTGTTTATCTATGTGTGACTAAAAAATTGAATTAGAGGCTTCACAGGCCAGCAGAATAACCCAACTGCATATGTCACAGTTACATAAATGGTCACTGGGTATTCTACAAGGTGAATATTTTTGCATCGGAAAAGCCTCTGTAGAATTGTCTCGCTTTGCTTCTTTCATTCCACACTTACTTCAGCATGTGTATATAGACCATCAAGATTGCAGAGAAGAATAACGACACAGCTAGAATTTGAATACGTAATAATTTAGATCATGTTCTACAAGGAAACAGAGAACGAAACCATGTTGACCACTCCATCTGGAAGCAAACTCATTCCCTTGCTATGTATAAGCCTGTTCCATACGAGAAGGGAAAAGCAGAAGACTGATGAACAATGCAGCATTTCCTTTCAAATCCAGCACAGTGCCTAATGAGGACTAATGCTGAGCACCACTCAAACACATCTCAAGACATACGGTGAGATCCCCATACACTAAGGGCAACTGGTCGTTTTGCCACTGGGTGTAGTGAGGTGAGGCTTTGCTCTTGGTCCCTGTCTGAATTCCTTTAGTCTATACAGACAATTCAGAAGAAGAGATGTTGAGACCTATAGATTCAATAAACAGTGAAACAGTAACAGCAGGCATCAGACTGGCTCTAGGTCTTACCATTTAGGACATTTATTCATCTATTTGTATTTCAAAAAGCAGGATTTCAAAACAATATAAGTATCGATCATCACTTTGGAGGTTTAAATGCTGCTCTATTCATTGCATCTTTCAGAGTTACTGGGGACTTCAATCATGACTGGTCATATAGCAGCTTTTTAATTGTTGTCATACAAACCGATGATTTCGGGACCTTGGCCTCCTAACATAACATGTGTCACACACATATTCACTACAAATACCATGTATGTAGAAGACTGTATAGTACAGGGTAGAAAGAGAAGGGTTTAGTAAGCCTAGAGTGGGAACACAGGATACAAATCTGGTCATTTCACAGGAAGGGAGATGAAGTCAAACTAGAACAAGCACAAAGAAGAGCTACTATGGGGACAGGAGGAACAGGAAGTTTACCTTACGGCAGGAGACAAAGAACTTGGCTTGTTGCATCTATGACAACAAAAGCTGAAAGGGAATAGGAGCGCTCTCTGTAATACATCAGAGGAAGAAATCTCCAGGAGGGGAAAATCTATTAAGGTAAAGGCCAACTTTGGCATGAGAACAAGGTGATTTAGACAGTCAAATAATACATTTTACTGGGAATTAGAATAAAGCTCCTAGTCATTTAGATTGGATTCTGTAACAGCTTTCCAATAGGAGTAGTGGGGGCTAAGAATCAAACTGCTTTTCAAATGGAGCTTATAAAATTTACAAAATGGGACTCTACGATGCCTGTGATAGCAAGAGAAAGACTTGATGACCCACTTAAGTTGCCTGGTGTGACTGGTTTGACTCCAGTTTAACTTGGGACTTCAGTTTGAAAGAGAACTGTATCTACTATTTTGCCTTGCTCATCAGTCAGGAGGTTACACATGTTAGGAAGCAGCTGTCAGAACGCAGAAACCGTGACAAGTGATCAGAAATCAGGATTAGCAAATCAAGACGATGGGACAAAAGGAGGCAGATGTTGCTCTCTGCTCTCTACCAGAAGGTCTCTGCAGCCATACCAGAAGCTGAAGGGCTCTGAAGGTTATGAAGGTTGGTCTTAAATCCATGCCAGTGTTCTGCAACCTGGTCTCACCATCATTTACCTGTGCAGGGATCCCTTGTGACGGGAAAGGCATAGCCATAGGAGGATGTAAAAAAGTGAGAAAAAATGTCTCCCATGGTCTCTAGGTTGTCAGGAAGTCAAGGAGCAGCATGGAGATGGCATAAGCTCCTAGGGGTCCACCCAGCTTCTCAAGAATCTGCCAGTTTGATGGCTAAAGAAATGTATGGTGCTTCTTCCACTGCCCCCATCTCAAGGATAATTCTTTCTATTGGAAAAACACCCGGCACATTCTCATTCAAACTGAAACCTTGAAGTGCTCTGGCAAGACAGTTCCAGTTAAGTCCATCTGAAGCCCCTTCTGTGCAGTGAGGAGAGGATACAAGGGTCTTTACTTAAATTCAAGCAGGTAAATGGGACCAGTTCCCATGCATAAGTATCGATCATCACTTTAAAGAACTAGCCCAGCAACAGCACAGGATGCAGTTCATGATTTTAGGTCCACTTTTTCTGATAAGTAAGATCCATTTCTCTTGGGGTAAACTTGTGAAGAGATCAGTATCAGCAATGCTCCTACTTCTCTTATTCCTACCTTCTCTACAGAAAAATCACAGCACTGGTATTCACAGAACAAGGAACCTGTTAGGCATCTTCAGTGACATCTTCAGCTCAGGAGTGAGTCACCTTCAGCTAGGTGACTTAGACCTAAGGTACCATCCATCTCACGAACAGCTGTGCTCGACTCCTACCTCAGATGCAGGGTATGTACCCCTTCTAGCATCTCTCCATCATCTTGTGACCCAGTTTCCACATCTTTAAATTGTGGGTAATTATACTTCTTTTCTTTCATCCTTCATGTGGCATGTCCATTTAATTATAAACTGTCTGGAACAAGGTCTGCCCCTTATTAGCCATACGCCTACCATTGAGCACAACAGTGCCCTCAGTTGTTGGATGTGGCGGATGCTCCTAATAATAATTGTCATTAATGTGCTCCCTCCCACACTATCACCTGTTTAATATAAAGGAGATTCAACATTAGAACTGAAGGGCTCTTCTCCTAAGACATCTAGTGATATTTTTAACTACACCGGAAATATGCTTACAGGGTGGACTGGATTGTTTGTCTCAGGTTTTAGGAACTGAACAGATGTAACAATTTTCTATAATTTGGTTTAGTGCAGATGCTGAAATGGGGCATTCACAATAAAATATATGCAGTATATGTAATTTCAGCTGGATCCTCTGGTGTTTTAGAGTAAAAATGTGTACCTGCAAGCTGTTTTATGGTTTCTCGGTCATAATTATCTCTGTTACGCAGACTGCTACAACTACAACTCTTTTCTTCGTGTGCAAGCTTTTTAACAATGTCTTGACAATTTTGTGAATTTTGCAAGGCATGGTATTCTCCTTTTGCTTTGCTCAGAAGCCTGTTAAATTGTTTAATTTCTCTTTGCGGTAAATTTATGTAGTAATCAAATCAAAGAAGGTAGCAGCAGACAATCTATATGAGAAGATCTTGCACAAGACTAAAAAAAGGACCAGTTTAAGAATCTTGCGAATCTAGATAATTAACACATTAACAACTTTAGCTGCAAGTATCTGGTTTGACAATAGAAAAGAAGCATTCATCTACTGCAACTGCATTATTATATTATGACTGGAAGGAGACTGGAAATGAAGGTTAAAATTCTTAACAGCTGCTGCCTGGTGAATGCACTTGAAAGAGTCTGTTCTGCTGCCTGCGGCATTTCTCAAGGGATGTGGGAACTGATGAATGACGGAGATGCTAATGCTAAAGTACCAGATATTTATTATATCAATATCTAAAAGTATCCTTTACTAGGTTCAACAATTAGGCTGAGGGCCCTCAAAATCCCTGCTAATGACTACATCAGCTGACCTGACGGACAGACAGATGAAGGCAGATGCTGCCTGTGCCTTTTAATATTCTATACATACCATTAGGGTTCCATTGGTCTTCTCCTCCCAGCACGAACAAGAAGTTTTCCACTTCCACAACACAGTGATGGGCACTGTTATATGGCATAACTGCAAGTAAAGCAAGAATTCTTTGTCAGCTCAGGACACTTGTTCCATCAAATATTTCCAGAGGTACAAAATGCAACATTGGGATTACACTGGTATGAAATAATAGGGGAATGCATCACCCCAAGCATGTTTGTCCACTGAATTAGCAGCAAAGCCACTTATTAGTAACCTTATGTTATCCAAGCTTGCAAATAATTGAGGAAAAAAGCTGGAAATCTCATCCCTCAGTGCTCCCTCCCACCTGCCCAACTGCCATGTACACTGCTCTAGAAACAACCGGTAAAAAGGGGTGAAGGTGTCTGATATTTCCCTGAAAATAAGCAGATGTTAGGAATCATAGTATGCCAGGAAGCATTAAAAAAACGTCAGCCCAGCTTTATTCTGCTGGTAATGTTTCCACAAGAAGAGCCAGTGTGTTCAGTAGCTTTCTATTACACAGCAATGAACAAGCTGCATTTCCATACAGTTTTAAGTTTTTAAATTAAGGTCCTGCTGATTTAATGCCTTTTCCAAATGTATACGCTTAATTTCCTGTACAATGTCATTAGCAGCACAATCACACATTTTCTATTCATCTAATCAGGAAGCCCTTTGTTAACAAAGATCAAAACTGTGGCATTAGGTTTGCAATATCCCTCTTTTTTTGGAGGTGTTGGGATTACTATGGACCAACTACAGTCAGAATAATCTATTTTTTTTAAATTTACATTTTCCACTGCAAATGCTAAGGCACAAAAATAAGGACTTACACATACATAATATGCCCATATTATTGCGGTGTGCCATACAGCACTATTGTTATATATATGGTAAATGTAAACTTACACAGCATTAGTTATACCACAGAGTAGTTTTGGCCCAGTGACACCAGTAGGAAAAATGATGTCCTTGTTCAGCTCATCATATGGGCACCTTAAATCTAGGTGAGGACAAATGGGGAGGTGATGTGCATGTACAGGCAGGGAACTTATTGCTTGACACGGATC
Organism: Syrrhaptes paradoxus; assembly: GCA_013400615.1. Taxonomy (NCBI): domain Eukaryota; kingdom Metazoa; phylum Chordata; class Aves; order Pterocliformes; family Pteroclidae; genus Syrrhaptes; species Syrrhaptes paradoxus. The sequence goes on along the minus strand of VZTO01003497.1, from coordinate 29,712 downwards.
AACAGAGCACTTAGGAAACCAGTGCAGTGGGAAATCAATATGACTCAGGGCCAGCTCTTACTTTGCGCTCTTTTGCCAATGCCAAAAAAAAAGAAAAAAAAAAAGAGGCAGCCTATCTCACACTTGGATTATTTTGGGTGATATATCTCTCATTTCATTTGTTTTATTATCTTTTATTTTTCTCAGAATGCAGCTGTGCAGCACAGCATATGCAAATAACAATAATAAGAAATATGCACAGCTTTTTATTTAGGACACATTTTCTTAAAGATCAAGTGGGCTCATTTAGGCTTCTTGCTCAAGTTTTTGCCAAGGCAATGATGAATAAGTAAGATACATTTTTAGTTTCTACTAAAGGTCGAATATAATTTTCATAGTCTGTGCTCTTACAAGTCATGTAGCAGTTCTTAAATTGGGCAGCCAGGTACAGGGAAAGTTCATTAATTAAGGTTATTTGTTACTAGTACACTTTATATAACTGGGAAGTAATCCTATACTAAGCACTGCATAAGATTTTATACTATCTATAGGTTCCCACAGTGGGATGAAAGAATGAAAAGATTTTTGTTATCTTCTTAGCTCCCATATCACGTTTATCTCATTCATTAATCTCAGACGCTTTCCCATTTTAAAATTCTCTCTCTCAAAACCCCAGCCCTTTCCTTGATTTTGTGGATGCTTGTACTACACAATGAATCTGAGTCTCCCACTGGAAATCTGCTGTCTTCTTTAGATGCTTCTTGGGACCCCTCCTCTCAAGAAGAGACTCCCCAGGATCACTCCACAGATGCTTCAATTCCTACCTCACCCAATGCTCTATTATTGTTTCAGATTATGTCCAAGCCAGTGGTTGTACTCTCAACCAGGCTCCTCCTTTGGTCAGTCTGGAGAGATCTAGCATTTATCAGAAAAACTGTCTGCAGACAGCACACATGCATATGTTTCACATTGCGTTCTCATTTTTACAAACACTTTTGTTTATTTATCCACCATATTGACATGAACAGGGCCAGTAGAGGAAGAAATTGTATTTTAAGCTTTTCTGCTGTTCCCATGCATATAAACTATGCAGTAAGACTCCCACACTTATGATGATAATTAAACCTTGAAAACCAAGGGCTTAATCCTGGCTCCTACTTAACTTGATGGCAACATTCCCACTGATATGGGATTGGGCCCAAATGACCCGAACTACCATCCGTAACTCACAGGAGAGCTAAAGGGAAGCTTCCCTTAGAAAGGAGGGTAGTATTTGGGCTTCAGAAGGCAAGGTGACTGCAATAAAACACTGCAGACCTTTACTATGACCTTTGTTTCTCACAGAGCTTTGGGGAAAACTCTGTTCTCGGTCTCATGAATCTGCTCACGGAGCTGGAGGGGGCTGGACAAGACAAGGAGGATGGAGTAACACTCTGGACATCAAAGAGGGAGGGAGTTTTGGCACTGAAATTGTGAAATCGCCAAGACTGCAGTCTTTCCTCCTGACCATTTTCAGGATCCCTCAGAATCATGAGTTACACACAGAAATAAAAACTATGGGAATAAACAATATTTTTTTTACTGCTATAAAACATCCCCTTCAAAGCACCAGAAAACTGTAATTCCTATGAACACACAACCATATAGGACCTAACTTTTCATAGATACAGTCAAAATTAAATGGCCACGCACATGCTAAATTCAGATTCTAGTAGGAACAATTTTCTCAAATTCACTGGGTTTGCCAGGGTGTAACTGGAAGAATTTGGCCCATCACACAGTCTGCCCAGGCTGCTGCTTTCATTAATTTTATATGAGCCTTTGTCTGCTGTTTTGCTTTAATAATGTGAAAATCCCATCAACCCAATCCCCATTCAACCCGGTGGAACACCTGCCTGCCCCGCAGAAAGGGTATTTGAAGAGAAGTTTGTACGCCACGCTCAAACACAGCCCAGTGTGAGTTTTTAGCGTGTCAGTCAGTGAGTTAGAGGGAAAGGGTAAGGAGAAGCTAATCAGGATGAAATGAGATTAAAGGCTGTCTAATTTTACAGCAACTGTGATCCATCAGCCACTGTGAAAGTGACAGTGGAAATGAATGATGGAGACAGACAGGTGGGGCTGTACATTTCACTGATTTATCCTCAAATGCACTGGGCTTTATTTTATTGAGTGAACATGACCGCATTTATCATGACTGTCATCTAAACCCACTTCCCTCCATTTAAAAAGGTCACTTTACTAGGAGGGAGTAGGATAGAGGCACTTTCAAAACAGATTTAAAATTTAATAACACTTGTTTATAAAATCCTGTGCAAGAATTCTCAACTTCATTGAAGACTGATTTAAAAGAAAGGGGAAAAGACTACTAAAAAGAGAAGAAGATGAAAAAAAGCTATGGTCATCTGAGAAACATGCTTAGCTACCAAGGTGATAGATGCCAGTGAGCGATGTGAGATGGACAGTTATAAACAGATTAGCTGGAGCGGGCAGAAACCACCTCCTCTAAGCTCCTGCTCCTCACACACGCTTCCCAAAGCTCAGGAAGCCCATGGTTAACAAACTTGTGCTTTCCCGGACCAAAAGCACAAACCAGTCCGAGCAGCCCTACAGAGGGCAACAGCCCCACCAGCCCCTTTCCCATGCAACTTATGTATGATCGGTAGCAGACCCGTGGTAAGGTGCGAGGCAATTTCTCAGGTACAGATATGTAACATGCAGAGCTTTCTAGGTCAGACCTAAATTGGAGATAAAGGCAGTGGGGTCTAAGACCACAGTGGTGGTTGCTAAGAAATACTTCACTAGGCAAATATCAGTGACAACGTGCAGGAGGTGACACTCACGGACGTTCTTCAAATGCAGAAGCAGCTGGAAGACACAGCAGTACTCTGCACATCAGCTGTCCCAGGCCAAACCGCCCCACATACACCAAACCTTAGTTAATGAAAGGCACCAGACAATGTTCTGGGACTCACTTTAAAAAACAGAATTTACAACTTACAGCCAAACACTCCTGAACCCAAACACTCTCAACCAGAATGCCTATGAGGTCAGCCAGATGCCATGATGCTCCAAAGGCACCTCCAACTTTTGTATGGGGGTGACAGTCACATAGCTCATTCATCTAACAAACAACAATGTGTGCTGTTGGTCTTGGCCAGTTTTGCATAGTTTCTGCCAACAATTGCACATTTAGGAAACGGCATCTGATTGTTCTCCACACATTAATCAAGGCATCATCAGCTCCTCCTCCTTACAACCCACCTTCCCCTATCTATCGTCACTTCTACACTAACAAGAAGGGAAGAAGAGCGATCTGAAGACCAAAGGAGGGATGAGCTGTGGTCCCAGGAGAGCTGAAAGCTGTGGTACAGCCCATAGCCTTTCCCCTGCTCAGCTAAGTTGTCATTTCAGAATCTGCACTTGATTCTTCTACTCAAAGTATAAAAAAAAAATCCATAGATTTTTCACTGCCCTGAACCCTTCAGCTGCTTGGGATACAGGAGGTGCTGTGAGGAAAGCCAAGAAACCTCCTCCTCAGCTATTGCATGGCTTGAGCACAGCCCCTTCAAGACTCAGTACACACGCAGAAGTCACGCTTATCATCTCTAATGACCTGTGCAGATGACGCAAGAGAGGAGTCTGTTTCCAGAACCAGGATGTCATTACCAGAGGACATATGGAGTCAATAATGACCTTCCACAATATTAACAGCCTAACCTGTGGGGTACAGAATATTCAGCTACTGCTACTTGAAAACTGGTTATTTCCATGGCTCTCCAGAGGGCAGAGTAATGAGATGATGTCTGCTTCCAGTACAGAAGGCACCTACAAACTCACTTTAGGAGACTGTGATTTGCTCATGGCAGACACACAATATTCAATTCATTCCCAACTCTCTCCCCAGATTGCTGGCCAGACCACAGCTGGTCCAGCTATTTGTTGAGAAGAGAATATCAGATACCGTTTACCTTTCTTTGGTCCACACATCATTTGTAGGAAGACTATGCATCTATTATGCATGTTACTTGTTATTTCTCACAAAGGAGGTTATATAAATAAGCGCTAGGATTCCTCTGTGAATTGTTCAATTGTTTGTTATTTAATAACTGTGGGGAAAGACTAACCACAGCAAGTATGAAATTCTAGCCTTGGTGAATTTTTGGCATTGACTTTAAGGGCATCAGGTTTTTACCCACTGGTATTTTCTGCTCAAAAGATAATGAAACAAAGTTAAAAGAGGAGAACAATCAACTGTAGATGGCAAATACCTCTGTTAACATTCCTATGGCCAAACTGCACCCTGCCACCACAAATTCTAGCAAATACTGTGAAGTATTTTTTCTAGTAACACACCAATGTCAATCTTGAGTCTGAGCTCAACTCGGTGGGGGAAGCCTGGGACAATCCAACAGCAGTCACCGTAATCCTAACATGGTCAGCATGAAGCACTGTGCCTCAAAGTCACTTCTGAGAACAAATAATTGGTATAGCTCTGGCCCAGCTGCATCACAGAGAACTCCATCAGCTCTGATGGGTTCACAACCTCTTCATCCCCATGCCAGTCTGGTGGCAACTCCATTCAAGCCATCCCAGGTGGGATGGGCATAAGGCAGCTGAGTTCATATCAGCACTCACACCACAAATTTTGTTCTATCTCCTCAAAAAGTTTGTGTGGATTTAGAAAGCATCCAGTCAGGAAACAGAAGCAAACCCATGTTTCTTAAAACTGAATACCAAGCTGAATATCATAGCACAAGCAGATGCTATTTAAATCAAGCAGTGTCAAAATTCATGGGCTGAACCATGTTCACACAGAATCACAAATAATTCACAGATCACACTCTAATGCATGGTCAGGTTAATTTAAATCACTAGCCACGCCAGGACTGCAGAATTCAGCGTGTACAGTAGAGTAAATTAAAGTTGTTTTGATCAATCCCAAATACTTAAAAGATATGTAACTAGGTATCCTCAACTGGCTTGCATTTTTTGTTGAAGAAGTTAATTTTGCAAACAGTATTGTTCATTAAAGTGTCTATCAGTTGGGTGAAGGAAATGAGGACTGAGACACTGAGTCGGCATGAATGAAACTGGGACTCACTGTGCGTAACCATGGCTTGGACCAGGTTCTGGTGGAGACCGAATTCAAGAAGGGAATGAAACTGAAATGAACAGACAGGGATGGGCCAGGTCACTGGAACAGGTTACCCAGAGACCAGGTTCTGGGAGACTGAATTCAAGAAGGGAATGAAACTGAAATGAACAGACAGGGATGGGCCAGGTCACTGGAACAGGTTACCCAGAGAAGCTGTGGGTGCCCCATCCCTGGAGGTGTTCAAGGCCAGGCTGGATGAGGCTTTGAGCAACCTGGGCCAGTGGGAGGTGTCCCTGCCAGTGGCAGGGGGGTTAGAACTCAATGACCTTGAAACAACAGCAACAGTTTGTCCTACCATATGGCCACAGCCCCTGTGCGTGGGAAGAATGAAACAGGTAACAGCGAACAAGACCTCTGACTGCAAGAAGTTGCTTCACATCTGGAAGGTGTACAGGGAAAGGCAGGGGCTGCAGGAGCAGATGGGATTTCTCACCGTTAAGGCAGCTGTGCCCTGAGCTGGAGGACAGGATCCTGTCCCTGCCTTTGCCACATAAGTTTACTGTGGTGCTAGACTAGTCCCTCAAGTTATTTTTTTCCACAGCTACCCATTTTCCCTGTTCTGAGAATACTAATTACACATGCTTCATTTTTTGAGAGCCTGCTCTGATCCGTGAGTCTGATACGCAGGAGCGCTCTGAAGTAGGTGGGAAGAGAAAGNTTTTTTCCACAGCTACCCATTTTCCCTGTTCTGAGAATACTAATTACACATGCTTCATTTTTGGAGAGCCTGCTCTGATCCGTTGAGTCTGATATGCAGGAGCACTCTGTGCTCACTGCTGTCACTGAAGTAGGTGGGAAGAGAAATTCTGGGAAGCATGGTCTGAGGGGTCTTGAAATGGGTACCCCAGAATAAACAATACCTTTGACTTTAACTTCCTTGCACCTCTGTTCCTCATCTGCAAAATGGGAACAATGTCAGACCACACTCTTTGCAAAGAAGATGGCGCAAAAATATCACAACAAATGCCAATGAAGCAGTTGGACTTTGTTGTTGTGAACACTATAAAGGAAACCTTATAGTTATAGACAGAAAAAAATCTGTCTTCAGAAGATTTTAGCAGTGTTTGACAGACAGGATCTACTTGCCAAACAACACAGAAAACAAAATACTGTGAGCAGAAATCCAGTACAATCCCTTCTGTGCACTGACATGTGACAAAGAATAGTACGCGATATCATTAGCGATCATATCTTAATGCTTATGCAAACAGAAGTTGAATTAAGGTTGCAGAAGCAGTTTAATTCTCACATCTCCTAACTCTGGAGGGCTTGGTACTGCCGTCCCTCTAATGCTCTTTTCAAGCTTGGTGCAAGTCCCTTGTGTGTGACCCACCCTAGGTCTGACAGGCAGTTCACGCCTGCCTTCTCTTGCAGCTGCTTCAGCATCTCTGGATCACCCACGTAGGTTCTGTGGAGTCCAAAATCTACCGAGCCCACAGCCGGAGTTGCAGGAGTCCTCCTCCTCCTCCTCCTGCCGCATTTCCTTCTCGCTGGCAGTTTGAGGCAGAGCCACTAGATGGGGTGCGGTGTGCTCTGCTCCCCCCTCCCCCGGCAGAGGCATTTCAATCATCTTTTGGCTTCGGGTTTTGCAGCCAACCAAGAAACAAAGAGGTGAAATGCAGCACAAAAAAAGACATAGCCAGCTTCCTCCCAAGCAGTTAACTTCGGCTTGTTTCTTGTGTTCGGCGTGAAAGGGAAGAAATCAAACGGAGTACGCAAACCCCAGCGAATGCTCCGTGCATCAATCCTGGCGGATGCTAAGCCCTCGCAGCTCCCGCTCTCTGCAACGGGCACGGCGGGTGCTCAGGCTCTGGCATGGTTATCAGTCATACCTGCTTTGCCTCGTCTTGTCTCAGCTCCCCGAACCCAGACTGCGCGAGGATCAGTCAGCGATTTCTCTGGCAGTCCACACACATCTGCTTTTCTACTCCATGTGCCAGTCCCAATGAAATATAGCAGGCACAGTTCCCTTCCCCACCAATATGCCGCCAAATCTCTCTCCCTCTCTCTCTCAATAATGATCTGGAAGCTGGTTAAAACAACATGCTTGCTTTTGACAAAGAGCTTGCTTCCTCATTACAGGGGTAAGGAAGGGGAAAGAGGACGTGAAGAAACTATGATACAAAAATCCCCCTACAGAATTACAGGGGGAAAAAAATAATCCTTTCTAAAATAGTCACTCCTTTGCAATGGAAACAGAGTGCTTTACTCAAGGTTAATCCCAAACTGAACTGCATAAAGGTGGTCAGAATGCAGCTCTCTTCTCATCTCCCTAAAGAACCTTTTTTTTTTGGGAAGCATGCCTATTCCATTGGGAGCGTGCAAAGGGACCGGTATGTACCTGCATACGCACCACTGCTGAATTACACCTTCTCTCACTCTTTTCAAGCTGCTTACAAGAAGAACTGTCTTCAAGGCATCATCCATCCCAGCAGCGCTACTTATTATCAAACCTGTATATAAAACACAACCAAGCACTCCAGCTTCTTCCAGCCTCCCATGAAAACACAGATATCCTAGATCCCCTACACAGCACCTTCTCGTGACCTGGCTCAGCCTTGCAAGCTCCTGCAGACTTCTCTCCTTCTCCTTTTCCATGGCCAAGAGAAGGAAAGCAAAAAGCCAGGATCTTTTGAAGTCAGTCTTTTTTTTTGCTTGTCTGGCATGAGTAGAGAAAGTCTTCCTCTCACTCAGCAGAAGAAGACTACCTGAGGGCAGCTGCTGGGCATGCTTCTAACACAGGGCGACAGTATTGACAGCACACCCCAGTTCTCCTCTTCACCGCAGCAACGGGATAACTTGCATTTTGCAGCCTGTCACAGCTGGTGCTGCACAGGACTGTATCCCTGCTAGTGTCTCGAAAGCAATCTTGAAAGAGCCACATGCAGGGTTACACCCAAGTGGCAACACAGCACTTGATTAGGCAGGATTACATCTCAGCTGTGAACTAGGAGACAAGCGTGGGTGGACAGATTTGTGCTGCCCAACAGTAGGTCTTTCCACATACCCTGCAGGTGAAAACTCAACTCAACCTTCATTCCTGATGAATCTGGATTTTCACAAAGAGAAACAGACAAAAAAATGTGGCAGAAAAAAAATACACAAAGGAAACAAAATTTCAAAAGTCCACTTGAGGAGTTATTTTTTGAATTCATTGCAAAGACACTGACAAAATGCACAGTGCATCATCACCAGATATTAATACAGACTGATCTTGTCTGAGGAGTTTGCAGTCTGCTATAAATTAAGACAGAATACAATCCCAAATGTGGTGCATTTGCTCATACATATTCATACGGACACTGCTGATCTACAACTGGCTAAAATAAATGTGTTTTTACACAAATTAGGTTACCCCTGATACAAACAGTTACGATTCATACTACAGAGCACGAATAGATGATCAGCGCAATCGCTTTGCTTTAGCACTGTGCTTGTGAAAGTCACCACTTATCAGCTGGGCTGCAGTAATTGCTTCTACTCTTACAATTAGAAAAAGCCACTAGCTTCAACTACCTAAAAGCACTGATTAGATTGCTTAAAAGAGCACATTTTACCTTACATTTGTAACCACCTAGGAACACGGGCACTGGCAGGCATTGTGGCTCAACTAGTGGGTGCTACCTTGGAGAAAAGTAGATGAACTGAATCTCTTGCAATCTTTAGACCACAACAAAACTGTAAAAGATTTAGACTATAAAAAAAAATAATTCCACAAATGACAAACAAACAATAAGAGCAAATACTTGCAAAACAAGCTGTTGAAATCACCCTACTCCTTATGCCTGTGTACCTTATTCACACAGTACAAAACCACTGAAATTTTGCACTATCCCAAGAACCAGTGTGGCATTTTTATTAGAGAAATAACTTCGTTAAAATTCTGTAGAGTCCTTAAAGCTGAACTTTAGACATTGAGTCTGCAAAGACAGCTCCATACAGTCCGCTATATGTAAACTTTCAAATGATAAGTCCTCTGATGTATTTTGCTTTCTGACATAAAGAAGTACTTTTTGGTGTTCTGCAACACATAGAGCAATTACAAAAACCTGTCTGGGACACTTGCTGAGACCAATGTCACTGGAGGTTCACAAATACATTCATTCCTATTGCAGTACCAGGGTGCATAAACATAGTTTTGATCCACACAAATACTAAGCATTTTTGCAAAAATCTTGTCTTCAAATCACATTACAAATCTTGTGGCCTTAGCTATTTGCCCCTACTCTACATTACAAGTCCTGATAACCCAAAACATTTTCAAAAATTACAATCCAGACCACTAAATCCAAGACACGACATATGCTTGATGCCCCTTCAATTTACTTCCTTCAATTTATTTTCAATTTACTTTTAATTTTCAACCATAAGATCAAAACCTCCCATTCAAAAAATAATCAGTAGAATCACAAAGCTTTGTCTTAATATACTAAATGTGCAAGATCGGAGATAAAAATGTTGGCAATGCTCCTAATGTAACTGTGAAGCAACTTGCCTGGAATAATGAAAATTAGGTACTCAGGCTTTATTTAGACACTTGACAAAGGGTAGTATTATTGTTGCGCTCTGAGGGGACAGTCCCAGGGTAGAACTGTGAGTACAGAAATTGTTACAGCATGGTATAGCCATACCTGAACTAACTTCATGCTACTGACTTAACCCCCATCTGCGGCTCTCTGGTACTCCCAGGTTCTCTTTTGTTTTAAAGGTCCCAGTTGGTCCGGGGCCCGAGCTCAGCAGGAGCTGTATTCACTGGTGGCAGGAACATTACAAAGGCGTGTAGAAACAATCAATAAATGGGTAAATCAAATAGTTCTCTCCAGACTTACAGTATCTGTCTGTGGTGCTCCAGTGGACAATCACAAGTAATTTTTAAGTAGAATGGACATTAAATTCATAATGGATTTCATCCATAGATTTCATGGAGCGGTATGAATTTGGTCTGCACAGATCACCCCTAATAGCCCAGACTCTCCTTTGCTTGTTGTTTTTTACTGCAACACTTGCATGACATTTTTGCACCAGCCTCTGGAGCCCACCCAGGACAAATTCCAGCTTCAGACCCACTAGGCAGCTCTGGTGCCTGCCCTCACTGTCCAACTACGCAACTCCCAACAAATCCAACCAACCAAAACCATCCACTCCTTCACCCTGCCTGCACCCTCCATGGGGTTCCTTACTTCAGCTGGAGGCTTGAGTGCTGTACAAACCCTTACATGGGGCACCTCTGCCCTGGACGTATCTTTCTTTCCTGGAGCTGAAGTTAATGGGAGCCAGCAAATGCTCAGATGACTCCAGCAATTGTGACCCTGCTGAATAAAACAAAGTTTAAACAAGCTTGTGCAGACTTGAGGGGTAATGCAGCTGGGAGACAATGACTGCATGGGGACTAGACAGAAGGATGGAATTTTGACACCACAGAACATCCAGCTCTGGACTACTGACTGCCACAGTGCTTAAACTAATTGTAGTTTTCTGGAGAGAGTATATAGATAAAACTCTGGCCTATGTTAATGCACTGTCATATAAAGTTGTTTACAGGCAGTACTTTAGTAGAAAGTACTTAAGCAACTATTTAAACACGCTGCTGAACATCAGTATGATTAATACTTTGCTGAATTAGAGATATGATACAAATACATTTTTCTGCTGCTATAATTTTTCATTATACACACTTATAAGCTGGTCATAAGGATTTTCTTTCAGTTTTGCATCCAGCAAATGAGTTCATTTGGGAGTCAAACTCTGCCTTGGTTATGCCTGTACAATGCCTTTCACACGGACGAGGGCAGGAGACTGCTCCATGACCTTTAACTGCACTACTTTTTGGTTAGTCTTTAATGATTCATCTAGGAAAAAAAAATCTGGTTCTTTCTTTCTGATCTGTCAGCTCTTTGACATTCCTTTCATGTTATTTCAATCAGAAAAGTATTTTTTACATATGGTATGTATGTTTGCTAAGGCTGTGCACATACTGCAGCTGTAATTCTTGACCAGCAAGCGAGCAGCTGCTGTGAGTACAGATTGGTGCCATATACTCTCTTCCTCTGCATGTAAAACTGTGGGGGAGGGACAGGAAGAGAAGAAACACGGCTCTTACACTACTTACCATGGTAACTCTATTTAAATCTATTTTAATGATTTCTAATAACAAAATTTCCCAAGCCTCACCACCTGAAAGTGATGCAAGCCCATCTCTCTCTCACTTTTTTACTTCCTGCTTAACCCAGGGAGGAGCGTCTGCCATCTCTTAGATCAAGTTTTGGAGTCAAACCTTTTTCTTTCTCTCCCACCACCCCCTTTTTTTCTAAATAGTCAAAACTCAAAGCATTGGCCGACCAGTACACACTAAGGTGCTGGTTACTGTCATTACCACAGAAGTCATTCCACTCGCACTTATTCAGTTTTTACTCACAAGGAAACAGCATGATTCAACAGTTGTAGCTGTAGCTGTCTCACAGTGCAAGACTTTCTTGCCCATAAATTAAAGCTAAACCGTGTGCACTAAATACCTTATCTACTTGTAACAAAACGGGAAATTTTAAAATCACATGGTCACAGACACTTTGTTACTGAAAACGACAGGCTGCCGTCAGCCACTGGACCCCTGGGTATTCGCTGGGCTCCGTGTTCCTCACACTAGCTCCCCAGAAGCCCGAGTCGGGGTTTCTCATGCCAAGGGCTGGGGTGCCAGGCTGGCTCCCATGCCCCAGCCCTCACGCGTGGCTCTGCAGGTCAGCTCGGGGCACCTCAGCTGGAAACCAGCTGCCTGCTCTGTGCCAAAAACACAGCCTGGCTTATTTCACACACCGCTCCCCACAGGCCCCACGGACGAGACCACCCCACGCCGAACCTTCAGCACTTGCCCCAGCCCACCCGCAGCACCCAGTTAGGCCTCACACCCTCAAACACTCTTGTGACGTGTTCAGCCCCCTGCCCTGGTGTCCTGTCATAACGAGACCGTGACAGCACCTCCCGCCCCTTCCTGCACGTTAACTTACGGTAACTCACAAGAGCAGGAGGAGTCCGAGCACAGCACTGGAGAACCCGGCGGCAGAGCTGCCAGCTGGGAGCCTCAGGGCCTCAGCCATGGCTCCTGAGACGCCAGCTCAGCCATTCTCCAGGACAGCCCTGGAGGGACTCAAAGTCACCTCTCTTTTTTACCCCTGGGGGTGATCTATCCACAAGCAGAGGGGGCACGGTCATGGGGCAAGGTAGGGTAGCTCACACTACAGCTGTTTTTGTTGCTCCTGCCTGGTAAATACCAGAAGACATCACCTGTCTAGACTGACAGGAAGGCATATGGTAAAGCAATTAATTAATTTGCCACCAAAGATTGAGGCCAGGCCAGGATTTGTCCCCTTCCTAGTGCTCAGTCTGATCTTAAGCAATGGGATTTCTACCATTTCCCATGGGAGAGTATTCTACAACCTAATAGATCTCAATGTCAGGAAGTTTTTTCCTGATATTCAGCCATAATTCATATCCATGAATTATGAGCTACTGTCGACATCACACCCATTGAGGCATTCCCAGAGCCTGCTTCATTTAAAATTATATGCTCTAGTTATGCAGGGTTTCTGTGTACCAGGGCAAAATGCTTTTTCTGCAGGTTAATTCATTACTATTCAATTTGTTAACACTTTTTTTTCTTGGTGTGAACAGTCATTCTGCAGTTGCATACCCTACAGTAGCACAATCCCCATTTGGGAGCAGAATCACAATATATAAATATGACAAAACAACACACCAAATGCCATCCCTGCAAAGACGTATTATTCTGTTCCTGCAGATACTTACTCCAGGATTCAGTTAAATGAAAGCAGTAGCTCATACAACACCTGTTATGAGACAGAAAGCTTAGGAAAAAACCCTCTCAAGTCCACAATAAATTTTATTTCTGTCTTAAACAGAGGGAACGTACAGGAATAGGAGAACTAGTAGGGAAGGGGGAAGGGATGGGGAAAGGAAGGGAGAAAGGAACTTTATCAAGCTGTGAGAGAACAGAGGAAAATTGAAAAGAGAATGACGTCCTACAAACAATGAGCCACTACAACACAATAAGGACATTCAACAGCAAAAACAGTTGAAGGTGTGAAATGTGCACCTCTTGCCATTAATAGCACTTAGGAAAACGGAGAAAGCTAAGGCAGGCTTCTGAAATCTGTATTGCAAATAATTGTGTACAAAATACTCTTGGAAGGAAACTGCCTTTTCTTTTAAGAACATATGATAGTAGAAAATTTATAAACCATGTATCAATTTCTTTAAAAAGTCTGAGGATTTCTATGAGAATTTTTTATTACTACATTTTGCCCAGCTAGCGGTGCTTTGCCATCCTGCTTGCAACCCATTTGTACATAAATAAAACGTCACATTAGATACTGAAAAAAAAGGAATGCTTTCTAAAGTAAGCAACTAGAAACACACTAGACTTCATTTTAATCTCCATACATGCCTAGCTCCCATTAATGCCACATAAATCCCAGAGCAACTAGATAAGAACAAACACATGCATTTTACCCGAAATAATCTAAGAAACAGAAAGCCATGTTTGCAGTGAACACTAAATTCACACAATCACAGAATCACAATGCACATAATTTTCCATGGAAGCTATTCCAGATGGCTGATTTTTTTTAGAAACAGTGGCCAAATAGTATTAAGGGATCTACACAAACAGATCTGGTGAGAACATTTTTGGCAATATCTCCTTTCACTAGAAATTATGTGACTTACTGAAATCTGTATCTATCCAGGTGGGACACTTGCTTTGGACAGAAGACAAGACAATGCAGCTCCCAGTTCCTACTGGATCAGGATGTGTGTGTTCATAGCAGACACACAATGCCCATAGGCTGAGATGACTTGAAATGTTGCAGATCCTCTAGGGCTGGAGTANCCATAGGCTGAGATGACTTGAAATTGTGCAGTTAGCCCAAGTATCTATGCTCTTTTTGCTCATCTGTGTGTAACAGTGAAGTCATAGTAACTTGCTATCTGTAGCTACATAGTTTCTGGTTTGCACTTGGCCTTGCAAAGCTGGACAAAACTTTATTTAGTGGGGCTGGAAAACACATAGTGGGACGTAGATAAGGGATTCACAAGTTAAAAAAATATACTCTGACTTAAGCAAAGCAGAGACTCAAACCTCAGTGGCCTGCCTCTTCCCCAGCCGACAAGAGCTGTTGAGATGAGAAGGGATGTTCTGATACAATTCTGGTTTTACCTAAACATTTGATGGAATTTGTTTTCATTTTGCCTTGGAACGAAGCTGTAGAAGTTGCTGCAAAATGGAACTGTCATCCTCAAGCATCTGTAAAGATATATAACTCAAGTTGAAGGATGAGGTAGAAAAAGATAAATTCTGTGCTCCAGGAGGAAGGTTTTGAGTCAAAGGTTCTGATGCAAGAATATAGCAGTGAGTGGCATCTCCAGGAACCAGCAATTTTCTTTGTAAGACATCTCCACAGAAGCCTGACATTGGCATTTGCTGTGGCAATGGCACACATCATCTGATAACTCACCTGCCTTACACCTGCTGCCTTCTTACTTGGAGCCACCCACAGCTCAGCTCTGCACTGTCTCGGCGCCCTGCCTAAGGATGTCTTGGAACAGGGTTGTGACCTGTTGTCTCAGTCAGGTTTTCAACCACAAATAGTCCTGGCTGAGCACAGGCAGGGAACAGGACATTCGGGTAACACTTCTGGACTCCACCTGAGAGTAACTGTTTGCCAGTGGAGTTTCTGAGGATGAAAGTGAGTAGATTCAGACGTCTTTGTATATGTGGAAGAAAATGAACAGCCTGGTTTCCAGAGAGGTGGGTGTTCAAAAGTCCATTACACAGGGCAGAAAGCAGCCAAGAGAAGCTGAAAGACTGCTGAGGGATTCAGCACAGACTGAACACAAGTGGCAAGAGTGGCCATTTCAAAGACACAGCATAGCAAGGTAAAGATAGACTGGGAATACAGGAAGAGAAAGCCATCCACAATCTGCAAGACACTCACAAACCAGGCACAGAGTACAGAGGCTACCATAAAAGACACACAGAGTCATGTAACACCTGTGTGAAAGCAGAAGCTAACAACATTGTAATCAAAAAGAAAAATGCACAGAAAGAGGGCTGACGTTTATTGAAAGTTATCTCAAATGGTAGTGCAGAAGAAAGTAATATTTAATACACAAATACAGCATTCATTGTGAGAACATGCTACATTTTCACTCATTCTTAGAGCTCTGTCTTGCTCTTAGATACGCAGACGTGCATCATTAATAGCACTTGCATGGTTGAATTCCCATGCATCATCCTCAGAATGGGAGCTGTGGCTAACCTCTGGTATGTCACATGCAAAAAAATGCTCTTCACTATAATTGTGTTTCTCACTCCTATATTCTCACTTCCCTGTATGTGTAAAACATGTGGCTTATTGTCAGTGTGTCTGACCACTTTGAATTAATCTCCTAAATCCAGGCTTAAAGCTGGATATTCATACCAATCAGTCAACTTTTCTGTGTATGAATCTCTCTTCTTTTGTGACCATATTTTCCTGGTTTGGAACCTTTTAAAAAGGTTTAAATATAAGAATGAAAAATATAGATGGAATTTATGTTTAAAATTAACCTTCAGTGCAATCAGTGTGCTCATTTACATATAAGCACGTGCATATGTTGTACCTGTACTTCTACAACTTCTACCTACATCTACCACATTTATTGAATCAGTCCAGTGGATAATATAAAGACTTCCACCTTAGCAATATGCTAATGCTTGCTCAAGCTTTTCAATGCAGTGCTGAAACCATCCTTGACACAGCACTGAAGCAGAAGCTGCAGCAGCATTCCCTACTGCTGGATAAACTGAGAGATGAAATTTATCAGGGCTGCCAAGAAGTGTTCCTCAACACACATTCTGATTAACGTAAGTGTGCACTGTTCTCACCGGTGACAAAAAAAGGGGTAAGAAATTATAACTGGCATGTGTCAAGAGAACCTGCCCATCTGACTCAACTCACTTTTTGCAAACATCACTTCTTTCATTCAGTTACTAATTGATTGCTGGTAAATTGAAGGAGGAAACCTTTGCTTCTAACACACTGCCATTCTTCTAAAAAGCAAAAAAGATGATGAATTGAAAAAGAGTGGATGAATTTATTTACTAAAAAGACGGAACATTTCCAAAGGCACAATATGTGCTAGGCATCTAGTGGTACTTAAGCTGACACTTAAGCCTTTGAAAATTCCTCCCAAGAACCTCTGATGTGAGCATATAAATCACACCTTTTGTATTCTAAGTTACCAACTTGGAAAAGAGAAAATGGGACAAAGCGCTCCAACACATGAAGGATCAAGAAGCTCTCAGTGACTGCAAAACCATTTCAGAAAAACAGAGGAATAGTTTTGTTATTAATTTGCCCTGGAAGGACAAAATATCATTCTGTATAGGAAAGGCTGATACAACAGAGCTCCACAGAATTGCCAAAGAAAACAAAGAAAGAAATATAACCTACTCCAGCAGAAACTACGTTGGCTGGGGAGTGAAGTGAGCCAGGCTCTCTGATGCTGACTATGACATGAAGCAAACCATTCTACCTTCCTGTTACTTGACTTCCCTGTGGATAAAATACATAAATAATGATGCTGAAAGGGTTTCTAGAACCACCAGTATGCCTAAGTACAGGGTGACATTCAAACTGTTTTTACTGAAGACGGAGGGCTGCCATACAGGAAGCTGCATCGTCACAGAACATATTCAAGGCAAATTTAAAAAGTCAAAATTACAGAAATAAAAAGATGTTGTTTTCAGACCAGACTACCTGCAGTGGAGATTGCTTCATGTAAAATGAAAGCACAGCCAACCTGGGAAGGAAGGAGAAGGCAAACCGCCTCCATCAGAGCATTGAGGATGAAAAGGTTACTGGCTGCTTGTTATGATCAGTGAGTCAGAGGAAGACAAATAAATGACAACTCCTTGATACTGTGTGATTGCTGCTAGCACGAAGGAGAGGGATGGAGAAGGAAATCGAAGCGTCTGATTCATCGTTTGTCCTCACACATTGACCAAACACAGCAGACTTAAATATACCTAGAAAAGGGCAGGAAGGTCAAGATAACTAAAATAAGACTAAGGGATAACTAGGAAAAGAGGTGACCAGAAAGGAGGTGCCAGTCATCCTGACTAAACTCTCCAGTTTGATGATATTCTGGACATTTCCCTGTCTTCCCCATCCAAATAGATCACCTGTG
This sequence comes from Syrrhaptes paradoxus, assembly GCA_013400615.1. Taxonomy (NCBI): domain Eukaryota; kingdom Metazoa; phylum Chordata; class Aves; order Pterocliformes; family Pteroclidae; genus Syrrhaptes; species Syrrhaptes paradoxus. Next base: position 12,335 of record VZTO01003497.1, on the reverse strand, counting down.
CCATACTTCTCATTGGACAATGATGTTGGTTTTTTACATTGGATTAAAATTCAAACCTAGTGTAATCCCTAAGCATAAATGCATTATTGTCCATACATGTATCTGCCACCGTTTTGATGCTCACTGAATCCTCTCTGTGGTTTACCCAGATGATATGGTTAACAGGGGAGGTTAAGGAATGTAACAATTAGCATCTTACTGAAAAACAAAGTACCAGTATGAAAGAAAGACCTGCTGCAGCTGCAGCTTCACATGGATGGAACGTGCCATGTGAGAGTTCAGTAATGTTTCCAATATTTTACCCTTTTGTGTTTTAGAGAAAAAGGGATTTTGCATTGAAAGGAAGATTCACTGTATACCTAGAAATCTGTAAGACACAATTTCTCTCCTACCCATCGCTTCTAATCAGACAGATGGATACATCGCTATGGAAAAAAGAATAGAAAAATAAAACTAAAACAATGACTGCATCATTTTTATTTATTTCTTGCACTCTCTGTTCACGTAGCAAGAAATTTAATTCCAGTTGGATCAGTCTCTTGTGATATTTTTTTCTTTCATTTAATATATTTTTTAAATGCTTAGAGGCATTATGACAGAAAAGCATGTATTTTTTTGCCCTGGTTTATACCCATCATCCTTACCATTACAACAAGACAAAAGCATTAAAGTAAAATTAATCATGTCAAAAGATTTTAGCAAAAAACAAGGGAGACCATGCATAAAGCATCGCTTTGTCTAGTGTGAAGTCATGCTCTGATTAAAAACATATAATGAAAGTGAAAGTAATACATCATTGCCTTAGCAGTAGGGTTTTTGGGAGAGCTATGCAATTCTGAACAAAAATAATCTATATAGGCTCTGGATTTTGAAACTTGCAAGTATTACAGAATAATCCTAACAAACAAAACATTGTTTCACTTCCTTAAAATTTAATTAATCTTCAAATCTGCAGTTAAAAAAAACAACCAAAGGAGTTCTAGGACTAAACAAGGACTCCTGGCAGGACCGTAGCTGGTAATTAAAACCAAAGCAGCAGTGGCTGGTTCTGAACATTGAGGCATGAGGTGGTGACACAGAGACCCCCCCACTGCCCCACATCCAGTAAGCAGTTACGATGACTGCAAAATATCATGGAATAAAGAAACACCACTAACAGAGCAGAACTTTCGCTGTTATTAAGGACTGCCATATACCCACGAGCTGTTCAGTTTGTGTCACTGGGCAGTGGTAGCCTGTTGCTGCTATGTGACATAGGTAGTACCCAGTTAAAAAATGAACTGGTGTTTGTGCACGTGTAGGCAATGTTCACTGTACCTTGCCATGCAGTCTATAAAAGCCTCTACTTTGCTCAGGCATGACTGTGCAATAAGTAGGGTTTCAAATTAAAACAGCCACGTGCACATTATGAACCTAAGATTAGGACTGTACCCACGTCAAGTAAAATCAGGTGGCAGAAAATGTTTGTAAAATGCCACTTATTTTCTCCTTTTTCTTTATTCTGTCTCTACTCTTTGTTGCCAACATAGAAAAAATAACTCGCTGAGAAATACCGGACAGGAAAAATACACAGTAATACTAGACTGTGAAAAATCTACCGATCCCTTGAGCCATAGCATTCTTGCCTATAGATGATGACATTAAAAAATTGGAAATGGGTGCATGCTTCCCCTCCTCTTCTGGATCTATGAACAAGGCAAGTTGTTTTCCTGATACCTTCAGAATTACTCCCATTAGTACTGATGCGTTTGGTGCTTTGGCTAGCCAGGCAGAGAGAGGTGGGCAGTATCCCCTGCCAATAGATCTAGTCTTGTCACGGAAACAAAATTAGATTGTTACTCTGCTGAGCTGTCATACTCGATAGCTTGTGCTGTTCCACCTGCAACTGTCTTCATAGCTCCAACTGCAGCACCACAGCTTACATCCAGGCAGTAGTTTCTGATGATTGATCTTCTCCTGCTCCTTATGCACCACACAAGGCAGGATGCAGAGCCCTAAGCAACTGAGTGGTTGTAACAGCCACTCTCCACGCTGAGAAAGAGAAAGGCAACGGGCAAACACTTCCCTCTCAAACGGGTTTTCAGGCCCTGCTGAGTAACCGCTGGGGCTCCTCTCAGTGGAGGGCGACAAGAGATCTGGTCTTTTCTCGTCCACCTCCCCAATGGCCCTGCCACTGTGCCCAGGACTAAGTGTTTGCAAGCTTCTTTCCCACCTTCCCCAAATGCCACTGGCACAGACAGCAGAGAATGAGTAATGTAGACGGGTTTGGAGGGGGAAAGGGGAATTTCTGTGCACATTTACATTGGATCAGGAAGTCTTTCAGCGCAAAGCCTGGCTTTTTGTTCGTGTGTCAGGAGGGCACAAGGCTGAAGAAAAGGCTCTGTAAATGCTTGCTAGTACAGGAAGAAATAAAATACACCTAAGATTATAGTAAAATAGAACACCCTAAAATACCAGACTACAAGAAATTCTTCCCATCACAGAACCTTACGAGCAGGACATGGCTTTTGATGTCCCTGTTCACTAGGGAGCAAACTCCTCATTTGCACTGAAGAGTTGGGGGTGAACTGCATCCTCAGGACTCACAGCACTGTTTAAACAAATGAAAAAGAAACAGAAAAAAAATCTTCCTCCTTTGCTGATGATTGTACATGTCTAATAAGAATAAACAGACCAATTATTTTCCAAAACTACAGACTGGAAGAGATGTAAAAAGGTAAAGGAAGGAAATAAATGTAATTATTCCTAAATTGCAAAAAGTACACAAATAATAAAAATAGAGCAGCATCCCTAAATTCCCACACCCCATAAATGTCATGGCATGTTGATACAATACCACAACTGCACTGAACTATCACCATGTTATAATGTGATTAGTTTGTGGTCTTCCCTGAAACTGCTCAGACACACTTCTTCAAGTCTCTGCACTCCCATGCTGTATAGCCCTTCAGCGTTTTAAGGAAAGGACAGAAGTTCTACTCCAGCTTGTGTCCACTTCCTATCCTCTCTCACATTGTCAGAAAATAAAGCAAGGTATACTTTAAACTCTTATTTCAACTTAAAAAAAAATAATTATTGCTACTATTTGGTGAGTAGTAATACTTTCTAAGAAATGCTTGTTAACATTTAATCTTTTTCAGTGTGAAGAGACATCCTAGAACAGTACTCCAGGCCAAGAAGGCATCATTTCCCAGCAGTTTTTGTAAGAACAGGATTACTCATGTCATGAAAGGGCTATGTATTTGATCATCACTGTTTCAGCCAACACTGAGACAGACCCTGGGACCTTCAGGATGTCCAGTTCTGAGCACCAAGTGCTTGAACATGAGCTAGCTGGGATGGTAACAGATGCATTATCTTTTAATCACAGCACAGAAGGTTATGTGCATTAACCAGAATGGAAAGAGAATTTGTGTTCACTATTTGTTACTCTTTGTTAGAGATTACACAGAAAAGACTACAGTCTTTTGATTAAATTGCAGAAAATTATTCAGAAACACCTCTCCACACCTGAATAACACCTCCACAGATGGTGACGTTATTCAAATACTAGCAATGGATTTTTAACCAGAGTACTTAAGTGTCATGCCTCTGGGTCCAGTTTACCATAGTCTTGGAGACAGCATCACAATGTAAGTAACCAAGAACTTTGTAAATTTCATTCTTACAACATCTGACACAGCTACAGATAAGTAAGATTTGGACTGAAGTCTTTTATTAATTCAGTGGAGAGTTCAGACCTTGAAGCAGGAGATCTGTTTCTCCTGCCTTTTCTGGTGAGTCACCAGATTAAACACAACAAATTCAAAAAAATGCCTATCATTGATTTTTCACTAACCATCTTCAGAATTTTCTTAGAAGTAGTGTACAGAGATGAATATCATATCTCATTATTCTGAAAAATGTGAAGCACAGTATGTTCCCTAGCACAGATGCTGTAGACTTTTCTAATGTGCAGTTCATATGACCTTTTGTAATCGCCATTCCTACACAATAGCCTGAACTATGAGTCCAGGGCACCTATACCTAAGCAGTCTTTGTGTTGCAGCGCTTTGAGAAAGGCTTCTAAATTTTCCATGGGAGCAAGCAATCTGCAGAGGCAGCATTTCAAGTCCTGCATCATAGAAGTCTTTTTAATTATTTTTCATCCTAACCTGTGCATATAACAATTCTGTGGATGTATCCCATTAAAGGGCTCTGGATAAGGGATGAAGAACAGAGTTCTGTAAAATGTATTTTATTGGGGAAAAAAAAGCAGATCTATTAGGAAATCCAGGTTTTACCAGTTGTCCAGTTGTAGAAGTATGGCTTTGATTTATGGATCAAAATTGCTCATTTATTATTTTATCTATACTGCTTTGGGCAATTTTGACAGTTAAAATTTAGTTTTATTGACCAATGCAGCCAGTTTAGCCACAAGGGGACTAATGCACACACAGCCTGCTGCACTCAAGAAGCTATGATTTGATTCCATGACCAAGTCAGACTGGGAATCGCAACCAACATAACAATAAGTTTCAAAGCTCAATGCTCGAGGCAAAATACTTACTCTAAAACACAATCAACCTTTAAAGAAGGTGGGAAAGAATTTTGTGATAGGAGCCTCCGTGCACTGTTTATTGTAGCTGATATATTCCACTAATGCTTCTGTCAGCAATGGACGCAGACCAGTACAGAGGAAACCTTTCTTTAATGATTGTGGACAACAGATAAAGCTGGAAGAAGGAAATGAAAATGCAAAAGAGAATCAAAGGTGTGCTCTAGTACTATGGCTTACCAGGGATCTGACTCTGAGAAAACTGTCTTGAACATTGCCTTTTTTTTTTTTTCCTAAACCAGATTTTATTCATATGTATATAATGTTGCATTAATAATTTATTCATGTTGCAGTATGAAAAACTTGCAAGTTTACTTAAAAAACTCACTGGAATGATTTTAAGCCAATGTTAATTTAGGCCTATCCTACTATAAAATGAGCATCTTCTGCAATCTCAATTTATTGCTCCATTGTGAACCCCCTTGTGATACATAAACAAATCTCTGAAGAGTAACAAATCAATAAACTGTCTAATTTGATTAACCATGTTTTTAAATTCATCAAGACAACTGTACAAAAAATAAAACACTTACTTGTCAGTATTTTCCACGTCTTCTTTTCATCATCATAATACTGAACCAAATTGCTGGGTAGCCGGTCAGGTCCAGGAGGCAATCCTCCAACCAATAACAGCATTTTCTTATTGGAACGAATTCTTCACCCAAAACAAGAGGAAAGATGAACAACCACATTACTGAGGAGTACTTTTAGTGGCAACAAAATCATAACCATCAAAAGAATGTTCACTGCTTGCAGTTTTCTATTTCATTTTTTGTGTTTCTTCCCCCAATCATGTCTCAACAATTTTTTGAACCAAGCAGAAAAATGATCAGAAAAGCTGCATATCTCTCTATTCATGGAATAATAAGCTTCCTTTATGCAATTTGTTAGAGGTTCATTCTAGAACGACCTTTTTCTTATATTATCCCTTTAAATCATCACTCTTTACAGCTGAATACACATGAAATGCTCTGGAGTTGTACTAAGGTTAAGCATTAAAGTTGCATGTCAAAAATCGTATTAGTCAAAATCATTATTATAAGCCATTCTACACTCAAAGAACCTTGAAAAAATTAAGGTTATGCAGAGAGTTTGTGAGCCAACTCTTTAATCACACACTGAACTTCAGATATATAGTTTAGTACAATTAGCAGCACTGGGCTAATGGTTATGGGTTAAATGCTACTTACAAGCACTTTTGTTTGTTTAATTTAGTCCAGACTCTTGCTTTCACTCTCCCCCTGGCTCTCCCCCTTCTCTTTGCTCTCCCCCTGTGCACCACTGGCTATAGCAACACCAATTGGTAAAAATGAGACTGTGATGTTGTTGTGAGCCTCCCCAGAGTGGAGCCCTGCCAATGCTTGCCACTGATCCAGCGGCACGAACCTGCTCAACTGTGCAAAGTCACTCTAATTCCCTCCCTCTGTTTTTCTACCTTCTCCCCCAGGGGGCAACCACTGAAAGGAGTGACTACCCACCCATCAAGAGCTGGCAATTCGCTGCTATTAACCGTGACCGTGATTCCCAATCTGCCTGGCAGTTCTTAAGAACAGGACTGCAATGTCTCATATGCAGTAAAAGCGGTTATCTGCACCCTGGCCTCCAACGCTCCACCTGATGAATGTACAATTTCTTTGCAACATTAAGGGATTTAGCACAATTGTAAGTGAAAAGGGGAGGGGAGGCCCAGACCCCCAGATGAGCCCTGATGCTTTAATAGTCACTTCACATATAATTGAACTTCCATCAGTTATACTAAGCTTGGGTGTGATAACGCTGAAATAAAGGGCAACGCTCAAAACGTTCCTGTGTAAGCAGGAAGGTGACGTAGCCCCGAAAACACGCATTGATACGAACGAATGTGCAGGGGTAGCATGCATTTGATGGAAAGCACCCTTGCCAAACACACGAATTTTTCCAAGCGCGACAACATCACTGTGGCAAGCTGTGTGTCAGTCTGCAGCAAACACTCCTGGCCAAGAGAGGTACAGAATGCCAGGAGCCAAAGCCCACCATCACAACTGCGTGCGGTGGGGTAAAACTGCCGCCCAGGAGCTCTCACCTCAGCAGTGCACTCAGGCAGACGGTGCTTTACTACTGCGGCACACTAGCGGCTTAGCTCCAACTGTTTCCTACACAGTGTTGGGGACCCACCTATTTCCATCTGTATCAGGACTGTCTCCTCTCTGAGAAGACAGGGAAAAAGAACCAGGTTGTGCTGTAGACATGCACTACCCAAAAAGAACCTCCTCCAGGAAGGGAGCACGCAGCTGAAGGCTTCATCTACATGATGCTGAGGAATAAAACCTTTCCAACGGCTATCCAAAAGACAACTACAGATTGCAGGTACATCTGTCACAAGGATGGCCAGGGAATTATCTGCCAGACTGCCTTGTTTGGTTTTAAATGGATGTAGGGCTCAGGGAAGGTCCTGAATGGACAGCGGAGAAAACCAAACCCTCACTGCAGGGACAGGAGTTACACAGCAGGGGCGGTGACACCACAGGATTCTCCCATGCTGTCCTACCCCCTGCTTCACTCCAGACATGGAGGGAGCCCCTATGGTGCTTCAGTCTTGCTGGCAAGCCAGCCTTTGACCTCTGCACTGAACCTGCTACGTACTGCCAAACGATGACTGTTCCCTGCCCACCAGACTGTATCTGCGTTGGATATCAGGGACCGTCTCATGATGCTGTCAGCACCGACTCCACCCAGAGAGACCAAGCTGTGGGGAAAGTTTTTAGAAGCACTGCCAGCATCTTGAAATATTCAGTTTTCCGGTAAAGTTTTTAATGAGAGAACATTTGATAAAAACTATGCAACACAGGAGCATGATAAACTATTTTTGGTATGAGTTAGGGATGACTGCACACATAACAAGTAGCAGAGCAAACCAGAGCCATAAGTCAGTTATGCATGGCCATCCCTAACGATGGAGAATAAATTGTTTATTCCAACCCCCTCGTGCTGTATGTTATATCACAATCAACTCCCTGTGTATTGTAAAATTCAGAATGCCCTTGCAAGGTTTACTTGATAAAGGAGTTTATTTTTATTTTCATCTTTCATCTGTAAAACTCCCTTCTAACTCCAAAGCACTGTGAAAACCCAATGAATGGCCAAGGCTCAATAGCTAAGGTGAAGAATGAAATGTCAGATGTAACTCTTGAGTTTCCAGACTTCAGCAGCTGCACATTACTTTTTCAGCTAAACAATCTGAGAAGCTACTGTTTCTTGAGAAGGAGCAGCACATTTATATGGGAATGTTAAAAAAATGTTTTGTATTTTTGCATGTTTAAAATGGAAAGAAGCCCTTAATGGAAGCTTAATAGGAACTTAATAGCTAGCACAGCCTTTACCAAAAACACAGGGAACTCTCACATGTCAGAGAAGAGACTGGCTCTTTTACTCGAAGTATCTAATTAATCTATATTGAGAGCTCTTCCAGTGAGCCAAGATAATACAGTGAATAAAGATATGCATGTTTTAAACTGATATGTTTTCTTGGAGTCTATTCCTGCTTTTTAAGTTTTGGAAAAAAAAAGATTTCTCTATTACATTATATTTGTGTTTCATATTGCACTGACTAGTGCTGTTGAAATCTTAAAATACATATTAAAATATGAAAGATATGGAATTGATCACCAGTTATTTGCAGAAGACTTTTACAAATAATAGAAATGTAGTTCAGTGAAATACTACAATGAAGGCAGGATTTTAAAATATGTGTAATACCTTAGCAAGATAAAGTTTCTCCCTTTCTTGCATTATTACTTCTTTACTATTTGGATAACTCAAGATTACCTGGTGAAACACTCTACGTTATATCTGAAACACTCTATTTTCGTAGCTTATTTCACAGTGTAATATACTACTCAGTTACATACTGCGGTTCACAGTGTCCCTAGCAAGGCAATTGTGAATATCTTGTGTTCAATTAACAGTAGTAGGTCCTGGTCAGGGAAAGCTAAAATAATGTTAACTGCAACCAGGCAGGCTGATGTCACTGCAAAAAGCCCAGATAAACTTATCCAAATCTTATCCCGAAAGTATTTCTTATACCTAGAATCCAAAACTCTAGTTCTCATTGATGAACATACACATGTTGTTATTATTCTGCACACACTTTGCAGTTTCTGTTCTGCAAAGATTTTAAAACACTTAATTCACCTTAATTAAGTTCCTGAGTACCCCATGTGGTGTGAAATTTATTTTGCCTAATTACAAGTCTGGAAACCAAAGTATATTTTAAAGTTAACATCATTGACTTGTATCATTTCCCTCAGGCACACCAACCTAGGAATCTGAGAGCTCATCTAAGTGGCTTCGTTTTCAGAGATGTTGAACACTCACCAACATACCTAAATCCTACTCACTTCCAACATAGCAGCAGATGCTCCTCAGCTCTAAAACTCAGGTTACTAGTCCATAGTCTAAACTAACTGTGAATACACAAGGCGAAGTGCTAAGCCCAAGGGAATTTATCAACTCACAAGGAATCAGTAGAAAATACAGTAACAGACCTCAGTACTCCTGACAACCACTCCCACCCAAAGCCCTTCTGCAGCCTTGATAGGCTCATGTTAATGGAAAATGCATGAATGGGAAATACTCCTCTTGTACATTGTTTTTCTTTATTAGCACATCCATCAGTCTTTCACTGATGTGTTTTTCTGATCTGGGCAGTTTAGTAGAAGTTCATTCTACCAAGGCTGGCAAGAAAACAGGCCCCAACAACAGGTTTGCTCCAGACTCTTCTGGTTTCTAAACAATGCAGTAAGCTCCCCTCTGCATTAGCGAACGCAAAGAAATTGAAAGAATACAACGATGAAGTGGCAGTCTTGTGGTTCTCAGTGCATGCTGTGTAGCGCTGCACATCAGAAAGAAAACTGCATCCCAGACGTACAGGTAATAAAAAATCCCCCAAACTATCCAACTATATTTCCCTTGTAACTCAGGGCTATAATAAAACCAAAAACCTGGATCATTGATTCTCTTTAAACACAGGTTATCACCATGGCTTTGAGTATGGAGAGAGCCACGTGGCTCTCCAGACCAGGCACCCCACAGACATGGGATGTGTCTCTGGCTTGAGCTCTGACCTTAAGCACAGCAGAGCCAAATCAAACCTCAGATATCTGCTCACTGAACCCAGGCACAAAAATCCAGCCAGAAGACCAGCCCAGATCTAACAAGAGCAGGTGAATGGGTGGTATAGCCACAAACCTCATCACGTCAAAGGATTTAAGAAACTGGGGGCTGAGACATAACGATACTATCAAAACAATGAGTAGCAAGAGTCTCAGAAAAAGTGGCTGGATTCGCTTGCAACAGAAACAAAGTACAGCAGTAAGGCTTAGCTACCAACCTCAAGATAAAGAGATAAATACACCGTCCCCATCAGCATTTCAGTTGCAGGCCTTCTGTTTGTTAACACTAAAGACTTAATTTAATCTTCAGAAACCAGGATGCTCCTTAGCAACATTTTTCTTCTAAAAGGGCATCTGAAGGAATGTTTAGTCCAACAAAAACCGTAATGGAGAATACAGCTGTGGTCTGCAAGTCTGAACGGATGCTCTAAGCATCCATTTGCCCATGACTGAAGAAACTGTTTTGCCATCACAGAACATGTGATGAGATCTTTGGCAATTACCTTCCTGGCTCCTGGATAGGCATTTTAGTGCAACAAAAGTGTCATATGAAAACTGCTTATTTCAAAGGATTTTGGCTTCTGCACGCAGTTGACTGCAAAGATAGCCATGATTAGCAAAACATTTAACAGAGAGAAAATATCACTATCCAGGAGTTTAACTATGAACTTGATGAAAGCCGTAAGATACAGAGTAAAATTTAATTTGGATAGAGAAATTTTGTGAGCCTTTTATATCACAAAAAATGAATCAATAAACCTCACAACCTATAGCTAAATATGCATCCAGAAGCTCTTCCTAACCCTATAGCACTGCCAGGGGAAGGACCTGAGCTCTCACAGCCACCAGACCGAGTTCTGCAGATCCAGACTTCTGCTGGAACTCTGACCCCCCTAGGAAAATCTGTCTCATTATAGGCAAAGCATAGACCCTAAAAAATACCTCAATTTTGTCAAAACCTAAAGCATGCTGAGGATTATCTAGTCTCCTGCAAATTATGACCAATAAATTATTCAGCTTTTAGGTTTATAATACGTTAAAAATATGCTGAATATATGAATTGCTTCGTGAATGGATTTTTCTGACTCTTCTAAGGCACAGCTATTGCCAAAGGTCCACCTGAAAGAATGTGAAAAAATTTTCTATTAATATTGTACCTGAAAACCAGTTCCTGTTTGCTCCAACAACAATCCTTTTTTTTTGTCTCTGTCTAAAAAGCAAAAGTCTAAGGGTAAGCGAATCATTTATCTGACAGGTCACACTTAAAGTTACCTGACATGTTAAAGTTTCCTTTAAATGCCTTTATTTCTACAGTTGCCAAGCAATTTTCCCTTCCCTGCAGTAAAAGAACTGATAATGTGTTTGGAGCTATGAATATCTGATTTTTCTTCATTAATCCAATCCCACTGCCATTACTAATTTAAAAAGGTCTCTAAGAAAATACTGAAGAGTTAGTGTACTTTTTTATCTGGAAGATTTTTGGAGTGAATGTCCCCTTCCTTTTGGGGTAAGATCCCCTGAACTAAAACAGCTTATGGGTGGGCAACTCTCCTGGAAGATGTGGCAAAGGGATCTGAATCAAAAGCATTTTACTAACAAAGTTTAGGTTGGTAAATGAGTCACAAAACCTTCCATGTCATGAATCTTATTTGCAAAACTATGCAAACAACTGACTATCCATACTGCTGGCAGTTGTGAAAAATCTTAAAGAAATTCCCCTGATCCTGAATACCTGTAAAACCAAAACTGAATAAAACATCAAAGCTAGACACTTTTGCAATTTGCTTTCCCTTTCTCCACTTCCTCCTTTTTCTGTTTGTTTTAGACAGAGGTGGTAAATGGAAATGTTTATAGAATGCTTCAGGGTGATCAAATCCTCATTTTCCTCCTAGGAAATTTCAATCAGCTCTTCCTTTTGACTTTCAGACTGTGAAAAGTCGGGAAGTTCCTTTTCTTGTTTGATTCTGTATCGGATGTCCTTGATGACAGGAGGTCTCCCCATCAGAGGCCCTGTTCTCCCCAGCTGAGGCTCCTTTTCCTTAGGAAGCTGAGCAGAAGAAACACAACTTGCTGCTGCCTCATTCAAGCTATGACTGGTTACCTTTTCCATTGCTTTTTTATTTTTTTCTGAAAGAAGGTGGCAATCAGGGAAGACAGGAAGAACCAACTGTGGCACCAACTTCTATTTTCTTCCAGCATCAGTGCAAACCGTCTGTTTCCGTTGAACTTGGCAGCTGGTAATATTTGCTCAAAGTTTATTGTCTGCATTCCAAGAATACAGCAAGAAGTGTTAACGACTAAGTACTAGGCAAGAGAGCCTTTAAAGAGAATTTCAGGAAGGCAACAAATATGCAAAATGATGCCAGGAAGTATTTACTAATGGATTTCAGCTTCCCATATTCTTTCATCTCTTTAGATGGTCCTTCAGCAAACCTGCAATACCAGGCACGATCTGTTTCAACAAAATCAACAATAAACAGATGTGTACAGAGCAGTGCAGTCCAGCTCAAAAATTCCATTCAGGTTTCCTACTAACTTTCATGCTCAATCTTTCTGGGCCATACTTTGCAAAGGATAATAAAAAAATT
>VZTO01003496.1:0-145659 GCA_013400615.1 Syrrhaptes paradoxus | reverse complement strand
GGGGAAAGCAACAGGGTACAGAGTGAAGAAATACAAGAGAGGGGCCAGGAGCCGGACAGTGAGACTGAGAAGGGGAAAAGTCCTGACAGGTTTCCAGAGAGAGAAGGAGGAATCAAAAGTTGGAGACAGGGAGCTATAGAGAGAGACATGGAGAAAGACTAAAACTGCCGCCTACAGTGGGAAGCAGCTGCTGGCCAGATGGCCTTCGATTTCTGCTTCTTTCCCTTCCTCGGGCCTCACCAGCTCCAGCCGCAGCAGCTCCTGCCCATGGCCAGGCAGTGCTCCGCCGCTGCCTTCTGGCCCCAGGAGAGCAGGGCCGAGCAGAGACACCCCACAGCGGCCTGAGGCAGGTGCAGCCACTGCCATCCCCGGGGACGAACAGACGCCTGCGTCCTCAGCGTGGCCTCTGGCAGAGGGAGAGCAGCAGCAGCGCCTGCTCCTGCCACAGCTCGCCCCTGGCCACAGCCCCTCTCTCTGCAGCTCTGCAGACACCGCTCTTTCCCCGCAGAGCTGCTCACGGCACCCACGGTCAGGCAGAATTGAGTGCATCCGAGGCGCAGCTTGCGCCGCCACGGCAGGGCCTGGGGGCTGCCCGGGGCTACGGGACAGGCTCCAGGGGGGGTGCTGGAGCTGGGGGCAGCTGCACGGGGCGAGCGAGGCCGCGGAGGCTCGGGGGCAGCTCCGGAGAGCTGGGGAGGGGCCCGGTCTGTGCCTGGGGGGTGTCCGCCTCCTCCCCTCTTCCTGCCGCCAGCGCTCCGGAACTCCCCGGGGCTGCCCGGGCCCGGCTCGCCTCCAGTGGACCGGGCGCCAGCCGCAGCGGGCGGCTTGAGGCTCCTCGTCCTGCCCCCCCCCGGGCGGCCGGCGGACAGGAGACACCCCCGCACCCGCCGAACGGACTCGCTCCCCTCCCCGGTGCCGTCTGCCCTCCCCCGGCACCGCCGCCATGCTGCTCCCGGCACCGCGCATGCGCCGGCCACCGACGGGGCGCCGGAGGGGCCAGAGCCGGCGCGCGCCCGCCGGGCTGCAGTACCGCATTTTGGTCATCGGGTGGCAGCATCATGCACGGCCAAAGCGCCTCTCTGCGCATGCGCGGCTTCCCAGCTTCAGTACCCCATTTTGGTCATCGAGTGGCAGCATAGTGCACGGCCAAAGCGCCTCTCTGCGCATGTGCAGCTTCTCAGCTGCAGTACCGGATTTTGATCATCGGGTGGCAGCAGCGAGAACAGCCAAAGCACTTCTACGCGCATGCGCGGCTTTCTAGCTGCAGTACCAGATTTTGGTCATCGGGTGGCAGAAGCGAGCACAGCCAAGGCGCTTTTCTGCGCATGCGCGCTTTCCTAACTGCAGTACCGGATTTTTGCCATCGGATGGCAGCATGGAGCACGGCGAAAGCGCTTCTGTGCGCATGAGCAGCTTTCTAGCTGCTGTACCGGATTTTGGTCGGCGGGTGGCAGCATCGAGCACAGACAAAGCGCTTCACTGCGCATGAGCGGATTTTTTGGCTGCAGTACCGGATTTTGGTCATCAGGTGGCAGCATCGAGCACAGCCAAAGCGTTTCTGTGCGCATGTGCGACTTTCTAGTTGCAGTACCGGATTTTGGTCATCGAGTGGCAGCAGCGAGCACAGCCGCAGAGCGAGCGCAGGCCGCTCTGTTCAGAGTTTCCACTTTTGAATTCCTTCACACACAAAATTTATTTTAAAGGCCTTTATTTTTTTATTTTATATATATATATACAGGAGTTACTTTTGTATTTTTAAAACACACACAGCTCTACTTAATTTTTTTTTATTCTAATATCCTTTACTTAAGATAGTAAATACTGGTTTTTATTTTAAAATCCTTTCAAATATATATATATATAAAATTTTTTCCATATATATAAAAATTAGATTTTTTTATCTATTTCAACACCTCACACCAAATATTTATAGGTTTTAATATTTTTAAATCCTCCCCTCAGTGATTTTTAAAGCATTTTTGAGCTGTGAGCCCTCCCTCCTGTTTTGGGGTGACCCCCATCCCCTACTCACCTGCTTCTCTGCCGCATCTTCACCTCCCCCCAGTGAGATTGGGGTGCCTCGAATTACCTACTCACCCCCCCCCAAGAGCCTTCCAACCCCCCTTTTTATTCACCCCCAAAAAACCACATAAAGTGAAGAAAGTGTCCCCAACCAGCAGCTCGTTACCTTAATAATGCTATTTACATCTGTACACACCACCCCCCCACCCCCCCAGAAAGGGGGGCTCCACTAGAAAAATAAAGAGGAGGCAGCCTCCCCCAACCCCCATGCCACAGGCTGGTGGCTCCCCCATGGGAGGGGCATCGTACCAGAGGACAGTGCCTCTTCCTCAGGCTCTGCTCCACAATGTTCCCCCTCTGTTCCCACGCTGGGATGAGCTTCCCAGTGCCACGAATGTCCCCGGTTCCCTGTTGGCCCCGGACTCTCCCCACCAGACAGCCCCCACTGCTGCACCCACAGGGTGCCCACTGGAAACAGCGTCAAGAATGCTTGAGACCCAAGGTATATGTAATTTTATTTTATACTAATTTTGGCTGTTCTGAAGAGTGGGGAGGGTCATCATCCACCAAGACTTCACGCTGTCATCTAAATATCCCATACTAGTACATTTATTAAATTAAAATACAGATTTCAGCACATACATAATGTTGAAATTCATGTGGAAAACAAACAAGAACAACAACAAGCAAATCTTACCCCCATGCAAAATACTGTTTTCCAGTTTCACACAACGGGCAGGAGATCAAAAGCAAGAAATGGCGATTTATGCAAGCCAAGCCATCCCTGGCTTGGATATATCACTTGATCTCTCCATTCTTCTCATTGTGGCACGCATTGCCAATTGATATGGCCACAGCAACCTCTTTTAAATTCGACTGAATTCTGTCCACATTAACAAGAGCAGAATTCGATCCTTCTGTTGGGGAGTGTTCTGCTAGTGAGAAGCACCCTACATGCTGAGGTACTGAACACTGAATTTTACAAAACAGCAAGTTCTGGTTATGCTTGCTCACTACCAACCGGAAAAAGAAAAGAACTCTTTCACAGATTGAGACGGACAGCAGAATAGCTGAATAGTAATGTGAGTATTCCGAAGTGTAGAACCCCAGGAAATCTAGGAAAGTCAAAGTCTAGTTCTTGCTATTTCCTGATGATCAGTAAGGCAAATCATAGTTTGAGTTATGCAAGATTTGGTTTAGAACCAGAAGAGCATTTTTCCCTCTTGTTCAAGGCCAATCCCTTAGAAAAAGCTGTATGACACTTTAAAGAGGTACTGAATACCAAAATACCACTTCTGTGTAAATCTTCACTTTTTGGTGATTTCTACAGATAAGGTTGCCATATTCCAGGTATGATCTTCTAAAATATTGATTCAACAACTGAAAGTAAATTACCATCACTAGCAAAAGCACTTTGAGAGAATGCTCCGTTATGCTCAAAAACATAAAGGCCCTCTCTCAGCTGCACACTCAACGAGTTACAGACCTGTGCTGCCTTTTCATTCAGTATCTTAAAATCGAGTTCTACCCTGCAATAAACTGCATTATATTATAAACGTCACATCTACAAAATTATTGAGAATCATACATAAATGGAGAAGGCAAATGTAATTAAAAAAAAAAAAAAAAAAAGAGCAACACCAAAGACCCTACCATCCATTAGTAAAACTCCGAGATGTGTACATACCTTTGTCTATTCCTGTAATGACTGAGCATTATCTAATGCTTTGCTTTTATTAACTTACCAGGAGTCTCCAAACTAAAATTTAATGAAGTGGAGGTATGAGACATACCATGAGGTTGAGCTGCTGAACTCAAGTTCCCTTCATTGAGTGGTGGTACGATTGTTAATAATCAGCATGGGATCCACCTGATCAAATGCTGGGGTCTGATTTTGGACAGGATAAATGATCCTCCTGTTTATGAGAGCTCGTGGGAGTCAAACGACAAATCACTGCCACAAACTGCTTCCTTTACCTGAATGACAATGAACGAGATTCTGCAGGCACAGAGCTGGCATGTCACAATCGTTGAAAAAGAAGGATGCACACCCCTAGGCTGCATAGGAAGGCCCCCTTCCAACGGGGTCACTGAGAGAGAACTGGACTACGACTAAGCAGCATCACATATTCTTCCCCTGTTCTGCTGTTCTATGCATCAGGAGCAGTCCAAGATCTGAGCTGCACAAAATTGCGTTTCAGCTGGTTTTACACCCTTTTTGGCTTAATTTCTGAACATTTCACCCTGCAACTAAGGATCTGGTCCTTGCTTCGTGAAAAAGCATCTGCATGTATGAAAGACAATGTAGATTTGCAATGAGCATGCCAATAAACATCATTAGGGCAGCGATCTCTTTGGCACAACAGCCTAACTTTACTGACCCTCAAAATCCTATTATGCTACCTAAGCCTGATCTGTACAGAACAATTATACAAAAAGGATCATTCTTCCAGAAAGCAGCAAAACCAAATTATGACTTCAACATACGACAACTCTTTCAGGTCAGCAGTCTCAAATAGAGTTTATCAGCAACAACTGCTGTTGCTTCTGCTCTTAAGAGAGGTGATGAGAGTTCATTTTTCCAAGTTTGGCAGGAAAATTATCTTCCAATTTCACCTGCAGAGCGCAGATACTTGGAGGGTTCTTCTGTAACTCAAGACCGCCAGTAGACTGAGTCAAAGCCTCGGCATTTATTTTTAAGGCTTTCAGCTGTATCCTTTTATCACTGTCTTCGCTGTCGGGGATGGGACTTATTTCCTGAATTTTCAAGAGATCTCCAGTACTGCAAATCTTCTCTGTGTTACTGGAACCTATTCTCAGGGCTGTTCTTGGAAGGTCTTCCTTTATTGAGCTAATCTTCTGAAGTTTAAACGGGAGCTTGTTTTTCTCTCCTGCACTATCAATACAGTCAAGTGAGCAAACCTGTTCTCTTCTAGTTTTGTTATTATCGACAGGACTATTCAAAGGAGATGACAGGGACAGGTTTTCTTCCTGCTCTTTAACACTGTAAGGAGGAGTGGGGACCTCAAATGTAGCATGAAACTGAGAATAATCTACACGGAAAAAGCCATCTTCTAGGGACATTACTGGGAGGAATCTGTGACCCCAAAGAACTTCGTCTTCGGTATACGAGGTCCTAGCTTGACACGTCATTCCTACATAAACAGAGACAAGAGCATGATATTGTAATGTGAGCAAGCAGACCAGCACGTGGAACAAGAAATACAAGGTAAGGCTGGCAAATAAAAATCAATTGTAGCCTGTGTAAGCTAGCAAATTTATAAATTATAAAACGGAGTGATTGTTCCTAGTCAATCTCCTGACAGTCACTGGAGTGTCTCTAATTGACTAGATTTTTATGCAAATATTGGATTAAATATTGCAGACTCACACTGAGCGAACAGCTTTTGAAAACAAGGAAAATATAAAATTAAGACAGTATTAGGTAGCTAGCAAAGACAATCTTAGAGTTTGTATGTAATACTGTTTCTTGAAGTTGCCTTGGGAGAAAGAACCATTGCTTGGCAGAGGCTTACAGAATCCTCTGACAAATATCAGGCACGGGGGGAGAAAAAACTACATGAAAAATTCTTTCTACAGGCTAGGCTACTTTTTCTCCAAATAGTATGCCAAGACAAAAGCTCTGCAGAAACACTGCATCTGTTTTCCACTCTGAAATACAGGTACTGCTGTAACGCTTGTAAAGAATTTGTTGCACTTAGTGCAAACATACATCATTGGCAGTATTTACATGTGTGAACAGACAGCTAGAATGTGTTCTGACCAAGCCAACAAAGCTATTCCAATCTCAGCACAACAGTGCTGATGATAATTAATGCAAACATCCGAGGTGAGTGGAACTTTACATTATTTCCTGTCATGGTACTCTTCAGAGGTAGAATTATCAGTCAGGAAGTCCAAGTGCTTATGTGCTCACCAGTTGCTGCTACATTAATTCTCATCAAGTGTAGAATGCTTGCCTTGTGATACCCAGTTAGGTAATGGCATCAAATGCAGTTATGAATGCCTGCTTATCTAAGGTCATGGCTCAGCTGTGGGATGAGAAGAGGCTTCTGTGGGGATCTAAAGGCTGCTGCAGTCGATGTGAAAGTGTTCGGCCCCGGCGGACTGCCTATTTGTTTAGGGCTCAGTCCAGCACCTGGATAGTAATCGGTCAGTTCTGTTTCCTGTCCGGCATGAGATGACTGCACTTGACTGCGCCAAAAGGACATTACCATTTCTAAGGCAGGAACCGGGCAACCAGTAATCTTGCTGAAAGAAGAATGAAAATGCTCTCTGATTAATCAGAGTTTAACAAATCCTCAAAAGAAGGGAGAGGAAGATCAGAACATCAATGAACCTACTGATTTATTTCGACTTTAAACTGTACAGGTGGATCCTTGACGCAGAGCTTCTTATGTAACTGCAGCGCATTGTCACAGGATTCATAAAATAATTAAGTACTCAAAAGACAAGGCCACAAAGTCAGCTGTCATCTGGACAACGCCGTATCAGAATTAAGAAAAAAAAAAAAAGAAAGTTAAAAAAACAAAAAGCCCTACTCATATTTGCTGATAACCACAATCTTTGCGACCACATGCACTGTATTTGTACTGTAAAACTGGATTTGTTATTTTGGATTCAATTTAATGCAAGCTAGGCTGAACGTGATTGTGCGACAGTGGCAACTTTTACAGTTTAACATTCCTTCAGAGAGGTGGTTCTTAAAACAGGAGTCTTACAAGGGTGTTGTACTCCTCTACATGCCATACTCAAGGAGTGGCAAGGTGCATCTCCTCTTGGATGTAATGGCCACTTTGGGCATCGGAAATGCAGAGCCCTGGGCGGAAGGGAGGTCTCCTGTTGACTGGTAAAGGCCACCGAAGCTCTGTAGAATACACCAGGATATTCTGGAGCATCCAGGATTAGCATGCTGAAAGGACTAACAGCTGCCTCGCTAAAAATATGAGGACTGAAAACAAAGACTAAAAATTAGAGCATGCATATTATTCTAAATCTTACCGGTAGTCTCAACGATTCCTTCAAGGATGACAACTATTTCAAATTGCTCGCTTCTTAGTGATCTTTGTGAGAGACAAAAAAAGGGGCTCTTTGAGTTAATTTCATGACAGATGGTTAATGGGGAAACTAAAAATAGTTGGTCAGCTCCAGTTCCAAATCCAACATCCAGTTCGCACTGGTCCAATGGCAGAAATTCTCCTTCCGGTGTCTGTCGGGACTAAAGATGAAAAGATGGTTTAGTCATCACCCTGTGAGGCAAAACATGACATCAATGCAATGAAGTTTAAACCCACCTCTTTCATGTCATTATCATCTACATACCAGGTCCAGGGTCTTCATAATGGAGAGATAAGTAATGGTAAATACTATAAGGCTACTGTATGTGGCCAATTTTGACCTTTCTTATCATATCACCAGATCTGATCATCATCCAAAAATTTACTATGAGATATATATATATATATATATATATAAACAAGTTTTCTTCTTCCAACTCCTAGAGCACAGGGTAAATTAGAAAGAATTGAGTTTCTGGAAAAGCTTTTGTTGAAACATGTACACCTAGTCTTGTAATTCTGTTTTTTAAACTCACAGAATCACACAGAATCACAGAATGTTAGGGATTGGAAGGGACCTCGAAAGATCATCTAGTCCAAACTCTTCACAACTCAGTTGAAAAAGGGCCCCAGACTTTCCCATGACATCATTACACCATGCTGCTGTGGAGTCCCCTGGACCAAAAAAAACCAAAAAAAGCCAGCACAGTGTGGTAGCACCAAGGTAATCTACCGAATGTCTTAGGGCATGTATCACACTTTAGTAAATGCCATTCAGACAGACTGAGATTGGTGTACTTTATTTACAAAGGTAAGTCCTCGGGGCTCCACTGGTCCCACTGGAACACTATGTTCACTACTAAATATGGCTCCTATCTCAAGGACAAAAGTGTGATAGGTGCAGGACAAGTGTAGCAAGATCAGCTGTCAACAGCACTGCGTGAAGCACAGCGGAAAGAGCACAAATCACAAAAAGGCAGAACTCACTAAAGATAAATGGTAAGTGAGTTCTGGCACATTCATGCTAAGTTTACAGGACACACAAAGCTACTTTAAAGCAGCTGATGTAAATTCAGGCCCTGTGGGAGCAGCTGCTATGTCTGCTGGAACGGTGTGTCCAGTTCAAGGGACACCCCAATGAACCGAGGAGGATTTACAGAATGACATGGGAACTAATACCACGCTTTGTAATGAGGACTGAGGGGGCAGCTAGCCCACAAACGTTCACTAAACTTTCCTGTGTCCATAGCTTATATTTGCCAAAGGTTGCAGAGCAGCTTGAAGACATGCCACAGGCACGATGATCGTTCAAAAAAAATCAGCTATTACTCACTGGATCATTGTCTAGTCTCTGAAACAGCTACCGTAAGATGAATCGGTCAAGCAGGTCCACCAAACGTTCCTGTGTTTTCTGTCCCAAACATCTGCATACCAGCACTGTGTAGCAATAGAATTATCAGCAGAAACTGCACCAGGTTGTGTGTTCAGTGTCTTATTTCAAAGTAAGTTTATAGTGAATTACTGTCACTATGAAAACACAACCGCGACGCCGCTTTTATTCCACTTTGACTTGCATTCCATCTTGGATGATGGACAGAACTAAATACTTTAGAGAGGGCTTTCTGCTAAGTTTTAATAGTCAGAGATCAACACAAATCATTTAGCTGGCTTTCCAATTCCTACAGAAATTGCTCCATTGTAACTCCCAACAGCTTGTTCCCATAGGTATATCCAAACTCTTTGTGATTTTTAGCAGATTCTCTATTTTAAATGACATTCTGTGAAAAATTTTTTAAATGGCATTTTGTGAAAAATTAACAGCTCAGTCAGACATTCTGCACAGAACAGAAGGAAAACAGCCTTTTGCATTTACCATTGTCCTGTCACCTACTATACCATGCTTGTTTCCGCAGATTATTAAAACGGCCAAACAGTTGCTCCAAAGAGAGAATTATCATAGAGAATATAGAACATTTACGACATTCAAATACAACACTCTGAAATTAGCTTAATCACTGTGATCCTGCTTCTGAAGCTCCCCATCAAGCGTGCTCCTGTGACAAGACATAGCTGCTATGAACTGCTACGCTGCTTCGTTTCGGCATGCTGCATGCAGTGTATTCCTTCCAACCTACTCCTCCCAACCTACTCCTCCCCGATGTATCTTCCAGACTTCCCTGCCTGCCAGACTCTACTGCCTCCTGATAATTTCTTCACTGTGTTGGTTATGATCTCCTTTGAATTTCAGCTTTCTTGCATTCTGAATTACACTGACCATTGTGTCAGAAATTGATTATACGTGTTTTGTGGTGACAATCAAAGGGCCTTTCCACTAAAGCACCTGCACAATCCCTCTGAAATGCTAAGAGGCCGCTGCCTGGAACTAGGGGGTAAGGAACTGCAAGTTAAAGCTCCCCAAGCTTCCTCAAGGGGAAGAGGAAGTCAAGGTTGACCTTTGTCCTAATTTAATGTCACCACAAAACACGTATAATCCATTTCTTATTCCCAGTGGTCACCTGCTAAGGGGTATGCCTTAGCATCCAAGCCCTGCAGCTATCCTTTATCCTGACGCATCTATCATTCCTAATCAAATTGGCTTCCTGCAGCCTCACAATCCACTGGAACACCCCCCTGGGAGCTCTCTAATGAGACCGTCTTTTCCTCTACACCTGCCTCTTTCATGGCTCCCACTATGGGCAGCCATGGAAAATTTTCCCAGACCCCTTCATACCGCCCTGGCCACAGCCTCTTGCCCACATACCAAGGGACAGAGCAGGTGCCCCTGGGGCAGGACAGAGCTCACCAGCAGCAGAGGCTACACAGGGGAAACCTCACGCTGCCCCACTGTGGGAACGTGGTTCCACTTGACCTGCGTCACCCACCACAACCCAGGCGCCCCATCCCACCCACTGTTGTGCCAGGCCTCACCTTGATCAGCTTGCAGCGGATCTGGGCAGACACCATGTGGCTGTTGCGGAGGTTGCCGACACGGAACATGAGGCAGAGCTTGCCATCCCGCTGCGAGATGACTGCAGCACGACTGAACATGAGGGTCTCAGCTCTCTTCTTGGGCTGGGACATCTTGATGAACATGCAGCCGATAAGGAACGCATCGACGATGGAGCCCAGCAGCGACTGGAAGAGGAAGAGCACGATGCCCTCAGGGCAGCGCTCAGTAATGTAGCGGTGCCCGTAGCCAATGGTGGCCTCAGTCTCTATGAAAAAGAGGAAGGCCGAAGGGAAGTTGTACACGTTGGCCACACACGGACTGTCTGTGTTGTCGTGAGCCCGATGCAGGTCACCTCGCAGGTAGGCGATGCCCCACCACATTGAGGCCATGACCAGCCAGGCGACCGTGTAGGTCAGCAGGAAGATGAGCAGGTTCCAGCGCCACTTGAGGTCCACCAGCGTGGTGAAGAGGTCAGAGAGGTAGCGGCTGCTCTCGCCACCCAGGTTCCCGTGCTGCACGTTGCAGCGCCCGTTCTTGTCCACGAAGCGCTGCCGCTCTCTGCAGGTGCTGCTGCCAGCCGGGCCCACCGCCTGGTACTCGTCCCCAAACTTCCTGCGCACGGCAGACATGCTGCCGGGGCCCTCCGCGGCCGCGGCGAGGATGTGGCGGGGCGGGGAGAGGGGGGTGAGGGGGCGCCGGCCCCCGGAGAACGGGGGGCAGCCAGCTGCCCGCGGAGCGGGACCCAGCCGCCGCCTGCGCGCGCCCGNAACAAAGGGGGGCTATGCTGCTGACTTCCCCCCTATTATTTGACAAACAATGTTCAAAATAAAGAGAGGAGAGGGGGAAGTCAGCAGCATAGCCCCACTTTGAGCTTCGTATTATTTTGAACATTGCTTCTCAAAAATAATCGGTATTTGAATTTAATTCTGTTATGTAACAACAGTATTACCATTCAGGTCAGTTATTTCAACACCTACTTTTAGCAAAGCATTGTCATTACAAAACCATAGCCCACAGCTATCATGTTTTTTTTCTGAAAATAAGCCTGCAGTAACTGGCTACTGCGTTTTGCTTCAGTTCTAGACGGTGAACTGAATAAACCATTAGGCTGCCTGAGTTTTAATTTCAGTATTTTCACCAAATGCTAAAGCAGAAGCAAGTATTTTTAAGATGTTCGCACTCTCAGGCCTGACATTACTTCATTAATATTTTCCAAGAAGAATCCATGCCTAGCTGCAGTAGGTGCTTTGTAGTATTTCAGGAGCCAGATCTTCCAGAACTCAAGAGGATCACAGTCCTCTTCCCTCTACTTTCCTCCCAAATCAAGCACATCATTTTCACCATAAATACAGAAAGCAAATATCAGATGAGCCAAACACTTTGAGATTAGTTTCACTGCTCAAACAATCTTTATAAAAATATGTCCTTGTCCCTAAGTATTCATTTACCAGACAAGTATTACGCTTGATATTTCTTGCAAAAGAAGGACTACAGCAGTGGAAGTCAGTGAGAAGGCATCGTCCAACATGTGGATAAAGCCCTTTCATTTATTTTTTAACGGTCCAATAATAATCATGTATCTCCAGGCATGTGCCTGCTGGTTGGACAATTTAATACTCAGAAGGGGGAGACAGTAACAGAAGAGTCTGCCTTCTAACTCTCCATTAATTTTTAAAAGCATACATTGTGTCGTTTGGAGGGAGGTTTGCTATCCTAAAACCCACCAAAGAGAAATTTAATTACTTAGCTGTACAGGACACAAATATCCAGGTTTGGTAATTCCACACTCCTCTTTCATTGCAGGTTAAGCAGATGATTCCAAGCCTTACCGTCAATTGAGAAGTGCCTGATGGCTTTCATCATGTGATTTCACACATACGGATGCTACACAGTGCAGTAAGGTCGTAAGCATAGAGAGCTCACATGAGTGTTTTGGCACAGCTGGTTCAGCACCATACAGATGCTGCAGCTTGTCTGTAGGTAGTACCACAGTTAACACGTTACATTCTGGAGCCAGTTCAGACTTTGCTAGTTGCACAGCATATGCCCGATTTTTAAATTCTACTCCACTCCTGGGCAATAATGTCTGCATTTCTTTTATTGTTCTCTAACTGCAACATTTTCCACCGCCTTGTCCTCACTCACCTATCTCCTTAAAGGGAAAAAAGCACCCCAGAACTTCTCCAATGCCCTCAACCAACCATTTCCAGAATAATCCACAATAACTACACGTCAGCCTTAATGGTTTAATGATTAAGACATACACTTGGCTGTATTGGTATGCACTAGACATTACTGATGTAACTCCACTCCTTTGTCATCCATCCAATCTTTTACTGATCTGTTTAGTCCGAATATTCACTTTTAAATGACAGCTGCTATTCAAGATTTTGATTCAGGGAGGCAGTGTCAGTTTCTGACTTTGTTTAGTTTTCTCATAGAGTCTTTATGTATTACCTTCTAGGCCAGACTTTTTAATACAATCTTTCCCTTAAATAGATAAGTTATGACCTAACCCAGTTGACCGGCACCCAGAATGAATCCTTGTTTAGTTTCTCTAATACAGTTTTCAGCTGATTACATGCACTCTGGAGATCTTCTTTCACCAGTACAGTGTCAATTAAATGGCCATATTGCTCTTCAATGAATGCTGCTGAATTAATAATTTCCTGCTGTTCTTCATCCTGCTGATCAACACAAAAAGATGGTATGAAATTTACAGCATGTCTTTTTAGTTACTATCATTTTGAAGTATATTAACATAGTAAGTCATTACTTTAAAATTAAATTAAACAAGCTGCTATTAGGAAAGGGCATGTAAGATATTATAACATCAAGGAGTGGTATGCTACTGCTGGAATCTGGTAGGCTGTTTCACAAATGCAAGAGATGATAGGGAGGGAGAAAAAAAACATGTTGCAGGAAGGAAGTAAGATGGTGACACTGCATTTTATGAAGTTAAGAGTTGCTGCCTAACCTAACAGTTGAAAATCACACTCCTCAAAGTTGAAAAGGAAAGCTGGGCCCATTGTCCCCAAGTTCAACAATTTTAAGGCTTACATGAAAAACCTAACAAGCAAACTAAGTTCTGTTGCATGTAAATTCAAGTTACCCAAACTATTGACACTATGCATTCTCCGTATTTCTGTTCACGTTTACACATCACCAATTTGCAGGTGGTCTAGGTTTGGTCCTTGTAAGACATGCACATACATTTTGTCTGTACCTGATTAACAGCCTGGGTGGGCGTGGCTCTGGAGGTATCAGGAGTAGGTCGCTACCCTTACCATTTGATGGGGTGGCTTATCAGAAATGTAAAATGATTAATAGCTTATCTGAGTTCAGCAGCAGCTTCCCCTGCTGCAACCTTGAGTGATGTATGCAGATCCACATGGAAGACGTGAGCTTTGCTTCATGTTACTTAAATAGTAAAGTTTTAAGGGAGTCAAAAATCTCATTCTAAAGTTCCAGCTGAAAGGCTCTGTGTGCACAGGACCCACTTAATGCCCCACTCTGACTCTTGCTGTCATAGAAGGGGAGCTCTTCCATACCATAAAAATGCTATCCCAAATACTTCTTTCATGTCTAAAAAGAAGAGATTAAAGTTACAATACTTACAAGGGGGGCTGAAATTTCCTCTGAGATGGGAGATTTTAGGACATGTTTTTTCTTTTCTGGAATGAGAGGCTTCACAAAGATAACATAAGGCTTAAACTCAGGAGTCCTCAAGTGCTTTACTGCCTGTGAACAGACATTTTTTGTTACATCATTTAAAAAAACATATTTTTTTTGTTACATGTCAATGATCTACTCAAGCTGGGTTCAACAGTTTCACTAGTTACACTGTGGTGTAAAGTTCTGTGTACTATACATCTGACCACAGTAACATTTGCTCTTCAAAATTAAGGTTAATGTTAGTGTCCTGGCTAATTTACAAGAGTACATGAGCTTGCTGGAGCATGGTCTAACTGCACACCTGCCTTGCTATGCATTGTGATACCAGGAAAAAGGACATGGCAAAAGATAATGAGAAATGTATAAAAAATTGAACAGGTAAGTTACAGTTTGCTTTGCTTAAAGAGGCCAAATACTGGAAATTTTAAACCTGGAATTCATCTGAAGCACACTACAAGTCCTTTCCTAGACCAGTTACAAAATCAGAATCAAAACTTCAAAGATAAACTCCCAGTGTGGAAGGATTAAGAGCAGGTGTACTGGCACTGGTCACAATGCCAGTAACACTCCAGAGGCTACGGGAAGGAACAAGCATAAAAACCCACCCATGCCCTAAGTACTGCCTCTAGGACTTGAGCAGGCCAGGACAGTGATGTACATTTCTCTTACAGCAAGGGAAAAATCCCACCGTGAGAACTGATAAAGTGTCATCTAGGCTGTACCAACTAGACATCTGGGAACTGTAAGCACTGCACTGCTTTGTAAAGCGGCCTGTGCGGCTACCCAGCAGTCAGGCCACCCGCTAAAAACACAAGAGCACCACTGTTCCTTGCACAGCAAGCAGCCACAGTGGCGAACACCAGACACACAGGCCAGCAGCCTAGTGCTCTTTCTTTAGAATAGCATGCTTTCTTTAAAATAAGCTGCTTAACTTACTTCAGGAACCACATCCACCAAACAAACCTTCTTTTTGGCCATCACTGAGCGGATTGCCTCAAGACTTGTACCATACAGATTTTCTTTGTATTCTCCATGTTCCACAAATCTAGAAAGTCAATACATTTTTAAATGCCATCCACAAAGAATATTTAACTTACAGCATATGACAGATGTCTCCTGAAGTCACAGGAGTCAAATGGGGATGGGGGAACGGCAGAAAATCAGGGGGAGGTGGGAAAGGGTTTATTTTTTCTGATTTTTTTTTTTCTTTCTGGTTGCTCAGTAGCAATAGTATTCTTTGCGTGTCTAACAGCTAATCAGCACAGCTGACAAACAGGGGAAGAAGCTGCATTAATTCTGTTGACTGATGTTGAAGCCTAATAGAAGAAAGAGGATTTTTTCACAAAAAATAGAACAAAGCTAGCAAGGAAATGGACTCCAATTCTTCTATCTTCTGGGAGACTAACCAAAAACCTCTACTTTCTGAAAACACACTCGATCTTACAGAAAGTTGTTTATATCCATGGATTGAGCCTACAACACTTTTTAAAGTGGACTTACAAATAAAATTTGTTACCCATGATATTAAATGGAGAATAACTAGGCCCAACTAAATACCTATTACTTTTACTAGCTTCAGTTCTGACCAAGCATACTACTTATGATATGCAGGCTTAAATTCTAACTTACAATCCTCTTACTGGTCCTATGTTGTTTCTACAACATTGCGTCTTACTAAATTTCTGAGTTCATGGTAACAGTCCAGACTGAATAAAGAGCTTTTTACTTGGAAGCTGAACCCTTCTAATACAGCTAGCCCAACTTCACACCTGATTTTGGTATTCATATGATATAAGCTTCAACTAGCAATGTTTTTGAAATACAGTCTATTATGTCAGTATTTTAAAATTAACTCACTTGTTTTGCTGCACATCTGTCTCAAATGATTGCTTAGAGACAAAATTATATTCTACTCCCTCTTTCTCATGACTTTTCTTTGACCTGGTTGTATCTAGAAGAGAACGGAAGCAAGACGCAGAAAACAGATCAGCCTTTGCACACAACTACATTTCCTCTGTCTAGTTCCAGTCACATTTTCATGACCTCAAACAAGGTAGTTACACACCAGGACATTCAAATTAACATAAAATAGAAAAAAACCTTTATCATTTGGTTTTAAACTAAATCTCAAAATTGTAAGACCAAAATGAAGTTGTTTTGCTCCCAAGTGTGTTATAACTAACACAAAAATTAGGAGGCATGCTTCTTACACCTGGTAGAAGCAATAGAGTATATCCTATGGAAAACATTATCTCTTAACCATTTGGAATATTGGATTCTCTTTTCCTTTAAAACACAGAATATAAAAATAGGAAATATATAAAGTCCTATTATGTTGCTTCTGAATTTAGAGTGGGAATAACCCTGCCAGTTTTCCCACACTACTGTGATGCTTACATAATTATGTGTGTCCCTTACCTTTCATGTTGTAATTTCTTTTAGTAACTGTTATTACTGTAGGAGAAGCTTTAGTGATCATTCTACGAATCTATGCCGGGCCATAAAAGTGAGGGCTGCTTTTTTTGTGTGTGTGTGTGTGTCTAAATTCAATTAAAAATTACCCATATGAGTTCTCCTGCTCACTAATTGAATGTCTGCCTGACAGATGTTTATTGAAAGTCTTAAATAATATAAAAACAGTGCCTCCAATGTTAATTTTTTGGATTGTAAAAGTAGCTTGTTGGGGAATACAAACCAAGAGATTTTTGGTTTTGTCTAATTTTTTTTTTTTTAGAAAATAATCCCGCAAAAAAAATTTCAGCGTATAGCCATGAAACCAGGCAGGAGAATCACTAATTCTCTATGACTGTGACCGGCTTTTTTGAACAGCCTAGATATACTAATCAAAAATTTATAATTTGTCTTGGCTTATGGCTGTCTTTAAAAATAAATAAATAAATTTAGCCAGTATGATATTATGAAGAAAAATCATCCTCTTTAAAACATACATAATGTTTTGGCTGAATCTCAAGATACTAGTTTTTTACGCAAGTTCTTTTTACTATTTACAATCTTATTTTTTTTCTTCCTGTATTCAGTTTCTCACTTTTTTAATGTACACTGAGAAAATGCTATCTGTTCACTTGGGAAAACACAATTCAAAAAAATCAACTGAGCGAACAGAATTCCAAAGCGCACATGTGCCAAGTTATGTAGTGATCTATTCAGCTATTAAGGACAAACACAGCATATTACAATGAGAAACATTATTTTAAGTACTTCTGAAATATGCATATAGTCAATAGTCACAACACAAATTACCATTCATCGATGCAGCTAGCACTACTCTATTAGACAGCATTTACAGAATAAAGTGACAACACGGGAAAGTCAGTAAATTTTACTCACGTGGAACTGCAACACCATACTCCTGTGGGTTCTCTGACACAACCTTCTGCTTGAGCTCACTTAATTTGGCCCCCAAACAACCTAATAAAATAGAACTGACTGACAGATTTCTGTGTGGAATGAAATACTGCAAAGAGAATAAATAACATCAATTTCAAACTAATAATATGATACTTGAAACCTTCACGCGAGACACCTCATGACCCCCCCACATTCTGCTTTGAAGAATATAATCAGGAACAAACTGAATCCTTGAACAGCTGTTGGACAAACATTTGTCAGGCACTAAGTCAGAAAATCTGTAATCTTACCCTTGATTTCTATGACATCCTGGGAAACACAAACCTGTTAAGTGCACTTGAATTAAAATTGCTTGCAAAATTTTGTTAGATAACATCTACCTTTCCATCAATTGTTCTGACACCGTAAGTATACCCTTGTTTGAGTGAGAACCAACAGAAAGTGAATCAGAAAAATGAGAAATGGTCCTGCATCATTATTTTTAGAAGGATTTGGTGAGTCTGGTTATTTTGGGGGGTTTCTTTTGGTTTATTTTTTTGTTTGTTTGTTTTTCATGTAATTTAAAAGAAAATAACAACTTCTGACCAAAACCAGAGAAACCTTTTAAAAAAACCCCACCAGAACCACAAAAACCAAAACCAAACACCTAAAGAAAGCTTCTTGGAGTGCAGGTGTAAGGGAAGAGGGAGAGAGACATGTGAAAAATTTTGAACCAATTGTGCATCTTACCAATCAAAACCACCAGCCTCTGCTGTTCACCAGGCTGCTGCTGATATTTTGTGACTTCTTCATATGTTAGCAACTCTGCTGCCTCTGCCTGCTCTGCTTGCTTTCCTTCATTCAAATTGTTCTCCTTCTCTTTACGACTTAATCTAAAGCTTCTACGTAAGCCAGCTGTAGATGAAAATAAGATAAACCATGTCTCCACTTATCTATCTGAACAAGCATTAAAATTTAGAAGTAATCTGTCTTTGAATACTCTCACAATTTTTTAAATAATCAAATTAGTTCATGTATGCTAATCTTATAGTTGAAAAATTTGCATATCATGTAAAACCTAATCTATAATAAGACCCCCCTCATATCACCTTGAGTTGCCAAGTGTTGGCTAAGCTGAAGTCCCATTATGCCTCTGCACAGAGATAATCAAGTTTACGAATGTATGGGATATTAACTCTAATGTATATAAGCTAGTTTTTCTTTTTTAATGTGGGGTGATTTTTTTGGGGTGAGGTGGGGTGGGGGTTTTTTTTGGCAGGGGCATTATCAGGAAAGAGGAAAGGGATTTTGGTTTCTCACCTATGTACTGTCCATTGAAATATCCTTCACAGTCACAGTCTTCTGTAAATCAAAAAAGGGGGGGTGGGGAAAGGGCAGAAGGGAAAGGAGAGTGAGAGGGAAGAAGGGAGATTATTTAGTGCCTGAGATACGAGTCTGGCTAATTGGTGAGGGAAGGAGAAGTTTTATTTCCTGCATTATATGCACACACTTTTCTAAAACAAATATTAATGACACAAAAAATTATTTGCCTTGGCTAGTGGTTTATATTTTAAAAAATCCTGATGTCAATATTGCATAAGAGGATTTTACATATTGGTATATATGGTTCCCAGAATTTATGCTCTTGAGCATTCATTACATTTGATTGGTGCCTCTGCTGAAGTATAATATTCAGACTTAAATAAAAAAGAAGACTCCACAAACACAGAGCTCTTTTTTTAATGTATGATTTCATAAATGGGTATGATTGTGTAAGAATATCATCCCTTATTAAAAAGGTAAAGATTTTATGCTTTTGTCGTACACATGTATGTAAAATAATATGCAAATCTATGTTAAAAAAAGCCAACCTACCCCTCCGAAAACTATGGCTACCCCCAAGGCCCCTAAAAGTATGCAAAATAGAACCATGATACTTATCTGAAAAACATTATACTGCAATCCTAAGACAAATACCAAATTCTGATACTTCCTGAAGCAGGGCTACCTGGCTTGTTAAAATTTAGGCATCTGTGCCCTGCAATATCCACAGAACTCTACTCATTTTAAGAAGGTGTATGGTTCTGGGACAAGCACAACCATAGGCAAAAATATATGCAGCTTAAACCTTTAACAAAATGCACCAAACCAGAGAAAGAGCTTTATATTTTTAATGAATAGTTGCATGCAGGTATGTAACCAAGCAATACCAATGTATACTCATAAAACATCATACCTACACTAACAGAAGATACTAGTAGCAATACGTGCCTATCCACAGCTAAGATTAGAGCTATTTTCTGTTGTTGAAGGTAGGCTCTGGTTTCACAGTTGCACTTCAATAGGGTATACCAGCCACAGACAGCTAATTATAGAATATGATTAGTACTTTCACCAAAGTTGACGGAATACCAATACTTGGAATATTATTTTCAAGAAGCTTGTATAATGTAGAAAAAAAAAAATCACAGCATGCAGAATTCAACAGAAAATACCTGATATTTGGAAAGGCATGTGGTACATATAAAACTGCATGAGCCCAACACAGTTCTTCATAATGAAAATAACACAGAAAACAGTTCAAATGAACAGTGAAGAAAAATCAATTTGGATTGACACAGGTTCTCTAAAATGTTAAACCCCAATTTTTATTTTTATTTTTTTTTAATACCAGATACAAAGACTGCATTTAACTTGCAACTCTTTCAACCTCACTCAGAAACCTACGGAACATGTAATTACATATCAGAAGACACAAATCTTTTCTCTTGATTCAGGAGTAGATTTGGAAGTTACCATTACCTAACTCATCAATCCAAATTCAATTAGTTTAAATAATAACTCAGGATGAAAATGCTGTAGGAACAAGCTAGATCTACTATTCCCTTTCCTTGGGGGCTTAGCAAGTATTTTAGAAAATGCATTGGTTGTTTATATTCAGATAGAAAATGAGTTAGGAGAGTACCTACCTTTATCAGAAGACTGATCATCTGTAGTTAGCATGAAAGGCAGAGTTGGTATGACATTAAAAGACTGGCAAATGACTGAGTAAAATTAGAGGGAATGGAAAGGAAGGTTCTTCTGGTCTGATTTGCTTAACGGGCTTTTCTATCTTAAAAAAAAAATAACGCAGTAATGTACCCTTATCAATTGATTGAAGACTTTTTTTACTAAAATTTAGTATTATAACCAATTATCAGCTTAATTGTCTCAAGAATGTCTGAGAAGAAGCCTAAATAGCAATCCTCATTACATGCCTCCTAACACTGAATGTAAAGGAAACTAATTTGGAAAAGCTTCATTTAAATCAGTAATGCTATTTTATAATTTGGTTGAGCATCTTCTCTCCTCTTTGTAGCATAAGAATACCTGTATCTCTTCATGAGATGTGCCATGCACCACAGGTCAGAAGTTCACTTATATCTCTGAAGATGGACAATTTCCACATTCCTAGTCTACATGAGGATGGCACTCCTAGCACCATGTCTGTCTTCACACAGTCACAGGGCTGCCCTCCACATCAATAACAGCTGTGTTGAAGTACCCAAGAGCAACACGAACATTGCAGAATGTCTTCTGCTTTTCATTCCTGACCAGCAATTTCATCACAAGTAGCAGTTTTTGTGTGAATAATACACTGACAGAGGCTTCAGAGCTGTAAACAAGAATCACTTTAAAGTCTACTTAAGACCACCTCTGTAACTGCTAAGGCTGAAATGCAGATGGTATTGCCATAAAGCTACAGTTTATTTTCATATGAGCTTAGAGCCAGTTCATACCCTTATGTAAGAATTCCAAGAAGTGTTCATTGGGTTATTTTTGCAGCTTTCAAGTTTCAAACCACAGAAAAAAACGTGACTACTAGCAAATTTTAAAGCATCTAAGCTATGTGTACAGCCTCATGTTCTGGGAAGTAGGAAGAGAGGGACAGTCATGCGTTTTGAAAACAACAGGCACTAGCCACACTGGATAAAGCTCAACCCCAAATCCTCTCATGTGGCAGTTTGTATCCATGCAAATCAATCAATGTCAGATTCCACAAAACATATTCGGACACATCATTACTGAAATAACCCAAAAATATACTCAGGAGTTGGTATCAACTAAGACATCACTGAAGGAACAGAACAGACTTACATAATGGTTTCTTCATTGTTCTGGGATTCTGCAGAGTGCCTATCGTTCTTCTGTAAGTCAATCGTCTAAATAGAAGAACAATTACAGGTTAGCTCTGTAAGCTCAGAATTATACAGAACTTATAGCATGTTACACATATAGCATTGAAAATAAAGAATTAAATACCGTTTTTCCTTGAAAAATATAAAATGTCTCTGATTCAACATTTTAAAATACTTTTTTTTTTAATACAATAAATCTTATACTACGGAAACACAAGTCTGTGAAATAGTGTCTCCACAAGCCAAGAGGGTCCAGAGACTGATATTCCACATTTCATTTCATTTCATACGTTTGTTTAGCAAGTGCTTCTGTCCTCATGCTACAAAGCATAAGTCAATGGCAAACTAGACAAGGAAAGCAAGGAAATTTATTATATAGTTGGAGAAGATAGAGCTTGACCCTGCCCTTCATCTCCTGTGAAAAAAAAGCAGCATGAAATGAGTGTGACACTGTATGTTTGGAAAAAAAATCTGTAACCTTCACTGACAAACCTTTCTTGGAACTGCTTTGAGGGGATCAAGCCTGCCCTGAGGTTGGTATCTCCAACACGCTTTGCTTGCCACCATGTGGGATCATCCTGGCTTACAACTTCTAGGACGTGTCGTCTCTTAAATGGCAGCCCAGCCTCCTGGCAAGGAATGGCTCTATCTTCTTTGGGATTGTAGCAGAAAAGTGCCCTCATAAACACCTTTAAAAGAAAGCAACATATCCTTTCTTCTTGTCCTATTTTGAATTTCAAACTACTTTTAAAAGGCTTCCCCAATGCTTACACTGCTAACCATACATACTCTTCATGTCTCCTTTGTGTTTTACATACTCAAAAATACTGAAACCTAGCAAGCTGCATCTGTATTTTTACTTACACAAAAAAATAAACTACTATCTTTTCAGTTCAACTATAGGTCTGCGACACTCCACACTGGAACAGCAGGAGTCTTGCATTTACAGAGATATCACAATTGTGTAAATACGAAAATGCATGCTTCAGCACTTCACTAACTTGAATACCTTGCTGTCTTTTAGACGATCTTCTTCTTTGACAGCTGGAATTATTTTTAATGTTATTGCTCCCTGAGACTGAGCCTGAGAAAAACAAAAATGGTTTTTACTTTGAAAGCAGGAAAAGGACACAACGCAGACTATTCAAGTTCCAGTTTAGGAGCTAGCATCTGTGTCTTCTCAGAACTTTAACAGGCCAAGCTAATCCACTGTTTATTACACAGACTACAATGATGTTCCATGAATCCTCCACAACAGTGTCTTCCTCATGGAGACATCCACAGTAACTACTTGGCTAGAACATATTAGGACCTGCAACAAAATTCCTTTATTTGCTTTCAGCAACTGCATTAATTTCTGGATTACAGTTCACAGGGCATGGAATACTTTTGTGGCCTTTAGTATGACACTAACTAAAGTTTTTGCAGACTAACAATTTTAAAGCGCTCCTTTGAAAAATAGTGGCTAACTGTTTAGGGTGAAATACAAAAATCTACGAAGTAAACATCTACTTCCACTCTAAAAATCTTTGCTAGTAAATTTCAATTATCAGTTACAGTAAATTAAAAAGCACTTC
Source organism: Syrrhaptes paradoxus (assembly GCA_013400615.1). NCBI lineage: Eukaryota > Metazoa > Chordata > Aves > Pterocliformes > Pteroclidae > Syrrhaptes > Syrrhaptes paradoxus. The sequence goes on along the minus strand of VZTO01003496.1, from coordinate 122,831 downwards.
TAGGTGCTTTGGAAATCTAGAATAGATTTATCTTATCTACTTTAGATGCCTTATTTTCGATGAGATTGTGTCCTAGAGAAGTCTGCTGGACCATCAGCATGGACTAACATTTGTAGCTCTTACACAAAAAAGAAACTGAGAAAGGGAAACCATCACATTGCCGGCATTTAAAACAGAACAGATGAACAGCATGGCAGGATCCCCACAAATACAACTTTACACAGTATTTCAAAATACGATTTTGATCCTCTCCACCCCCAAGTTAAAAGCAGTCATTCTCCTTACTCAGGATTATTTTGATCTAAATCTAAATTAGGTATTGGAACCAATGTCAGATACTTCAGTCTTCTAGTGTTGCCATTCTTCTTACTGTGTCCTTCACTCCACTCCACACCAAGACAAAGGGGAACCAAGCCACAGGAGGGGAGTCAGAAACAAATAAGCGTAAGAGCTACGACACTTCTGCAAGACTTGTGGGCATTAATGTTAGAAAAGCCTGAAGCAAAAATTTGCTAATGTTGCAAGGAATCTGCTGGTAAAGAACAGACTGACAGCTCTATTGGACACACAGCCGAGACCTTCTTCAGCTTCCTAACATACCGTACTATGAATAAACTGCTTATCTTCTAGGAAAGCACTTTTAATTTGCAATTTGCTTGTCACAAACAAAGCATGAAAGGGAAGTTCTTGACAGAGCAGCATGTAACTTTGTATCTCACTTGGTAATTCAGTTCACAAAAGTTTCTGAAGCCAAAAGGAGAAGACTAATCCACTGGGAGAAGAAAAACTCTTAATGCAAAGATAAGCAGGGATTGCATCTTTTAGCTCTATACGTATTTTAAACTCATGGTCAAATTTCATCATCTGTTGTAATTACTGGATCACCCAACAGAAAAGATCTCGAAATGAAAATCAGTGCAGACCAAAATCTGACTTATTTCTTCTGGACGTTTGTGAAGCACAGTAATACCATTGACTTCTCTTAGTTCATCTCCGACATGGACAAGACCTGAAAAGATGGTAAGCAAATTAAAATAAGTCTACAGACAGGACAGCACTGCTCCTCTGATGTCCAACCTAAGTCAATAGCATGTACCTTCTCTCCTCCCTCCCCCAGATTAATGGATTTCCCACTAGAGCCAAGTGCCTTTGTTAGCTATGTGCTCTGAAGTCTCGCACCATTATTCCATATGATATTGTTTTAATGCAGCATAGTTTCATAGGAGACCAGTGTGGAGACAGAAAACATGTGATCTGGAATATCACTGCCTCTATATTTGCATCAGCACTAAGAATGCACAACTGGACTAGTTTCATGAGGATGATTAAATCCTGCAGTCAGGAGACACGCTGCTGACTGTAAAGGCAGGAATGACATGGCCATCCACAGACAGATCAACACTACACGGTCCCAGAAAGAATGCTGGACTAATTTTTTTTTGAACAAGCCATGAAGATGCTCTTACAAGTTTTAGGTTTGTTTATCCAGTTCAGTAATAAATGTTGTATTTGTGTTACAGAACTACTGTTCACTGACACAAAAGGATTTCTCAGTAAAGCTAACAGAAAACAACACAATACACTGAATAAACCAAAATACTAGATTAAAGGTTAAAAGCAGTCTTCTTTCTTATGAAGCTTAGACCTACTTCTCCTATCTCTGTTGCCATTTTTTCCTAGCAGCTCTTTTAGAGAAAAACATGTCTAATTAAATTAATAGATTACTGATGAAATACAGAAATGCTAAGCACACGCTCTAGTCATTTTGCATTATATTTCACAGAATCACAGAATGGTTTGTATTGGAAAAGACCTTAAAGCTCATCTAGTTCCAACACCCCTCCTACCCCCCCGCCATGGGCTGGGACACCTCCCACTAGCCCAGGTTGCTCAAAGGCTCATCCAACCTGGCCTTGACCACCTCCAGGGATGGGGCATCCACAGCTTCTCTGGGCAACCTGGGCCAGTGTCGCACCACCCTCATAGGAAAAAATTTCTTAATTATATCTAATCTAAATCTACACTTTTTCAGCTTAAAACCGTTACCCCTCGTCCTATCACTACACTCCTTGATAGAGTGCCTCCCCATCTCTCCTATATGCCCCCTGGAAGTACATTTATCAGATTACACTATTTGAAGGATGATAACTATCAAGAAGAAAGCTGTAATTAGCTAATATTTTTTCACCACAGTAATTCATTAATTTTGGGATTGCATTACTTGTGTATTAAAAAAGTGCATGAGGCTTGGAGTCTATAAATCTTGTATAAGGCCAATTCAGCTTATTTAATAAAATCTGGATGATCACTTTCTAGAAACTGGAAGGTCAAATACTTCACAAATTAACCCTGTGGATCCTGAGAGCATGCTGAATGACATCCTACACACAGAAGTTTCTCCTGCCACTAGACACCAGAAATTCTGTTGTCAGGGGAGCATACCATGTAGGCTCCCTTTACAGTCAATAACAAAGAAGGGCAATTCCTGCAGTGACGTATCCCATTTTAAAGCTCATTGGGATCATCTGTTCTCCAGCAAAGAGAGAGTCCCACACCCTCCACTGGCTACACAGAGAGCCTACATACTAGTTCACACCTCACATCTAACAGTTGACTATTAAGATTTCAATAGGCTATTATCTTTTTTTACAAAACAGTCTATAAATCTATTAAACAGTCGTGTCCAAAGCACTCATTTTGGAATGAATAATCATCAGACTTAGAGATTATTGCTCTAGGTATGTGTATACAGTATGTGCGTCCACGCGTAATTTTGGAAATTTTTAAACAATTTACAAATGCAATTTTAAATCCTCTTTCCTTCAGAAATTTACCACTGCGATCAGCTGCACCACCTCTCATGATTCTTGCTACAATCACAGCTCCTGTATGCTCATCTCTTCTGATGGTAGCTCCCTGAAATAAAACGTACCCGCGCCAAGAAACCATCATAAGACATTTGCTTAGAATACAGTGAGTAGTGAAGTAATGTGTAAGTTAACATGTCTTTAAAACTTTCTTCTATAAATTTTCTCTTCCTCCTTGACAATTTTCACCATTATTCAATTTTGCCTGGGCCCACGCCATGTGATCGTGGGAACGTGCACACAGCTTCCCTTCTGCCAACTTTGCTGAGTGCTTACACTACCTACTTTATTGTGGTCATTGAAGTCATTCAAGTGTGCAAACCAGAATTTCTTACAAGCTTTCTCCATGTCTTCTGAACCTTTATACAATACAGCCAGCACTTTTACATACAAAAGCAAGGAAAGCCAAGTAATTAGATTTTTTTTTTTGTTTTCTCCTACCTCTGCTGGCAATATAAAGCTTTAATCAGGAATTAAGTCACTGCTCTCTTCTACTACCGTCATATACAAAAAGCAATTTAGCAGATTTCTTCCCTGATGCAATTGTTTTTTCTGAGGAAATAAATTATTACATTTCCACTTGTATAAAATTAGTATCCTGTCAATAAAATGATGTAATACAGCTATCAAACATACTCTTACCATACATCACTGACTTTCATGCAAATGAAGGTATTAATTCATTGAATGTTAACTACAACATGGAAAGAATTAATATGTGTAATAAGTATCACGGCTTCAACATATATCGTTTCATCAGAGATAGTGTCCCCTGCATGAACTGGCATTATAAAGCCACGTGTATAAAGCATCTCATGCAAAACTGTAAAGGTGTATTTACCAAAGTTTTCTTTTTATGTTATTTCACTAGCTTCAGAACACTCCTAGTTCTTGCAGATTATTTGACAACATCTTTAATTAACTCCTCCATACTCACAATAATGCTTTTGCACTACAGTTTTATAACTAGAGATGGGTTATCTTATACATACCAAGGGTTCTTTATTTTTCACTAGCCGAACAATTTTCAGTGATTCTTCATCAAAATCATCATCAAAGTTATCGGGTAGAGGCGGAAGGACTGGGTCAAAGTTCTTCAGTGCTACAGTGTCATGTACTACAAGCATTGCCTGAATAAACAAAACAAGAAACAGTCATGTAATGTAATATTACAGTTTCCAGTTCTCATGCTTCCAACATTACAACAAACTTAAACTTCCCCTTTCCCATGCTCACCCTAAATCCCCCAAAAAAGACTTAGCAATTACCTTATCCATCATGTAAACTATATATTGGTATATGTTGATATTTAAAAATAAGTCCAGGCAACAGCAAAGCTCAGCCTAAAGAAACTTATAGAAATATGGAAAACAAAAAGTAGAGAAATGGTATTATTTTCTTTTCTGCTCTCTCAGACGATATTAAGCAGGGGAGGGAAGACAACATGGTGCATTATACATGAAATGCCTATGCTGTCTTCTCAGTACCCGTCACATCCTAAAGCTTTGAAGGAAATCACAGTGGAATAGAACTATGGGTTGCAGGAGGTTTTTCCTTTCTCTTCAGGACTCTCTGATCTAACTTTTCCATTACAAACTGTTCTACTGGAATTCTGCAAAGGAACTTTGTTAAGGTCTCTGGGTGTGTTTTTTACCCTGAGGTGTGGTGTTGACAACAGCTGAAGTAGCTCTTTTTCTTCGTTATTCACTGGTGCAGTCTGCAATTCTTCTATTACCTTTAAAATAAAAATTTACACCCTCAGAATTAAAGAAGTCCACCAAATGAGATCACATGTTTGCAAGTGAGTGTTTCTGGTGAGCATTTGCTAACTTTTATCATCCTTTAAAGTAACATGCGCAGATCAAAACCAATCCTAATCAATAGTGCATGAATCCTAAAAGAAATGAAAGCTGCTTCATCTGTTTTACTTTTATTAGATACCGCAGAAAGACCTCATCAGAAATCAGGATCCTAGGCCCTAAACATAAATTTTAAGAGTGATTCCACCAATACAATTTCAGGAACAAGTTCTGAAATTTTACATTTTATATGGAATCCATAAGTGATAGGTGAAACAACACTCTTGTGCTTGTACTGTGATAAAGGAGTTTAAACTTCTGTATAACTAGGTAGCATTAACCATGTGGAGCATGCAACAGAAGTTCCCTTGTTCCCCTGCAAAGCCTGGATACTAAAATATGCCCTGGAGTCTCAGGACTTCCAAACAAAAGATTAAAGAAATAATGAGAAATAATGGAAGCACTTCTACACTAGCCTGCTTGGGTGGGAGGAGAGAGAAGGTGGGGGGAAGGAGAGGAGGTAGGAAGAAGGGGTTGAGGCAAGAGAGATTTCCTTTCCCTGTAAAGGGTTCTAGATAGGGAAGCCATATAGTCCCATATAAAACTTCTCCTCTGTTGTTTAGAAGACAGTAATTCTGTATGACTTGACAGGCAGCAGTGCCAAAACTTTTACGGAGGCAGTAAGTTATTTGTGGGAAAGGGCAGAGGGGTGTGCTGCAGGTTAAGATGGGGCAGTGGGTTCTTCTGGCTTTGTGAAGGCAGGAAATCTAGCTCCCAAACCTTCCACAGCCCTTTGCTACAGTTTGGAAGGAAAAAGGTGCAAGCCACTTACAAAGAGCTGTCAAAGGCAGTAAAAATCTCCCTTCTTAAGACACGTGGCAAGTTACAAACAGATCTAAGATACAACTGCACTCTGTGAACAAAGTGGGGGATGAACTGATGGAGAGCAGCCCTGCAGAAAAGGACTTGGGGATACTGGTGGATGAAAAATCAGATATGCGATGGCAATGAGCAGTTGCAGCCCAGAAAGCCAATTTTATCCCAGGCTGCAAAAAGAAGAGCACGGCCAGCAGGCCGAGGGAGGTGATTCCCCCCCTTCTACTCCATTCTCATGAGACCCCACCTGGAGTACTGCACCCAGTCCCAGGGTCCCCCGTACAACACAGACACGGATCTGTTACCAGAGGCGCATCCAGAAGAGACAACGAAAATGACCTGAGGTCTGGAACACCTCTGCTATGAAGAAAGGCTAAGAGAGTTGAGGTTGTTCAGCCTGGAGAAGAGAAGGGTCTGGGGAGACCTGATTGCTGCCTTTCAATATATGAAGAGGGAAAAAGATGGAGAAGAGCTCTTTACCAAGACCAGTCGCAACACGACAAAGGGGCAGCAGTTTTAACCTGAAAGAGGGCAGATTTAGAGTGGATATAAGGAAAATTTTTTTTATAATGAGGGTGGAAAGGTGCTGGCACAGGTTGCCCAGAGAAGTTGTGGATGCCCCATCCCTGGAGGTGTTCAAGGCCAGGCTGGAGGAGGCTTTGAGCAACCTGGGCTAGTGAAAGGTGGCCCTGCCCATGGCAGGGCATTGGAACTAGATGATCTTTAAGGTCCCTTCCAACCCAAACCATTCTATGTGAACAGCAATGCTGCTTGGGTTGTAATGGATTTAAGTCCTTGAGACTGAATGCTTAGCTGGGATAGTCTATTGTTAAGAAAGGACTGAATGCTTTTTGCAGCCTCCTCCTTATGAAGGTCATTAATAACATCCTTCTGTTCTGTCTGTCTGTCTGTCTTCACTGGACTTTTAATGGTGTGATATTTTTGAGTGCTCATTTGCTTCATCAGTCATGAATGAAACCAGACAAAGAATTCCAAAGGCAGTTTGGGGAATATGAGAAATATATACACATACAGCACAACTGCAAAGCTTTGAGTTGTTAGAAAAGCAGGCTTAAACAACAGAGAAAATAAGGAGACAGGAATTTTTACTCACATCTTCAACTAATCCTGCTGCACTATGTATAACAGGAGTTGGACTCTGTCTTTCATAATGACGGAGTTTTTCATGAATCTGAAAAAGATCGTTCAGGTATATCACCACAGAGAGATACAAAACTTCCTAAATACACCTACATGGGAATATTTTTATATTTAAGGAATATAATTTTTATGAGATAAGTACCAGAAAAATAACCTCTCTTGAGGTTATTTTTGTCTTGTTTCAGAGTCTTTCCGTTTTCTTTTTGTTCATGCTAGTTTCACAGTCAGAAAATCAGTTAAGACTTCAGCAGCATAAGGGAAAAAACTAAGCCATTTCACACTGCTTGTTAGCTACGGGGCACTATATCTGCATTTTGGCAATCAAGGTAGAAATGTTTTTTCTGAACAAAATATGTTAACTGTCAACAAATTGTTAATTTTTTGTGCTTAAATACATGCGTGCTTTGGTCAATACAAAATCTACCAAAAAAAAAAAACCTTTGGCAAAGTAAATGGTTGCTAAATCAAGGAAATGATGAAAGGCTGAGGGAGCTGGGTCTCTTTAGCTTGGAAAAGAGGAGACTGAGGGGTGACCTAATTAATGTTTATAAATATGTGAAGGGTGAGTGTCAGGAGGATGGAGCCAGGCTCTTCTCTGTGACATCCAGTGATAGGACAAGGGGCAATGGGTTCAAGCTGGAACATAGGAGGTTCCACTTGAATATGAGAAAAAACTTCTTTACAGTGAGGGTGACAGAGCACTGGAACAGGCTGCCCAGAGAGGTTGTGGAGTCTCCTTCTCTGGAGACACTCAAAGCCCGCCTGGATGCGTTCCTGTGCGATCTGATCTAGGTGTTCCTGCTCCGGCAGGGGGATTGGACTAGATGATCTTTCGAGGTCCCTTCCAATCCCTAACATTCTGTGATTCTGTGAAACCGAGAGCAAGTAACTTGTAAGAAAAATGTATGTTCATAAATTAACTTTTACCTTCATCAGGTAGCTGAGACTCTTTTCACTGAAGACATTCCTAAGGAATCCCATTTCCTCTTTATGATTTGAATCAGGTCTTAGCTGAGATGTCAAAAGGGCCAAAGTTTCATGCAATCCTAAATTTAAATTCAAGACGGAACAAAAGCTTTATAGATGGGATGTCTCATGGGACGTTCTATTGCAGACTTAACATCAGCTACATTTACTTGGGTACCATCTTGGTGATCATTAAGTTGTCAGACAGATTTGTGCTTCCACTAATTTCGTAACACTCCCTTCTTAAGCAGCAAACACAGTTTAAGATATAACATATATCATATTAAGGCAAAAGCTACCAAACTAATACATATTTTTAAAGACATTACTTTTGAAGTTTCCCCTTTCATGTTAATTACCCTTTGTTTCTAGAACAACTAGCCCTCTAACAAACTTTCAGTTATTACAGTCCCACAGCAGACTCACAAAATGACTGAACTACCTCCTTCGCTGCACAGTTACCAGCTCTACTTCCCTAGCAACTTTGCTTACAAGTGTTATCCTGCCCTTGCTACCTCTGAGGCATCTGTTAGAAGTCAGATCTGACCAGGAGGAAAGGACTACTGTATATTTCCACTGCAGTGGAAGCAAAACTTGTGGCTACTTTTCCAAGAAGTGCTTAATCATCAATATCCCAATTTTGCAGTGCACAGGGCCAGACAAATGTTAGGTTTTTCCTGATGAACCATGACTGGAAAAACAAAAAAGAAAAAAAGAAAAAAAATAAAAAGGGGGGAAACTAAAATCTGCTAATTTGGCTATTCTCTCCATGAACTTTACCGTGCATTTGGATCCAGGAGACTCAAACTCACTTCTGCTTTAAAACTCAGTACCATTAGCGTATATGACTTCACTGTGGTTAGCACACTGGAGAAGCTGGTTAGCAAGCCTTGAATGACATAGCTGGTTTTTAAGTCAAAAAGAAGAGTATTAACAAGGCTTTTTATTCAGAAAATATCAAGAAGTGGCACAGCGAGCAGCAGAGACAAAAGAGCTGATCTTCAATAAGCATGTGTAGAAGCCAGTGTTATACTAAGAAGTCCAAGTTTGTCTGTAGGAGCCTCCCTACCAGCATATATTCAGAGGCTCTAATGTTACGAAACTAGGTGACTAACTTTATTCATTTCCAGCTTTTATACTCCCACCTTCCTTGTATTCTTTTAGGTAACTGCTAAGAAATCTAGTTGAACTACTTTAATTCTATTTTATTTAACTCCAGTTTGAATTCATGTCCTGTGTGAAACACATACACAAAGATTTCAGTCACCAGTGTGTTGAAAGAATGGGGATTCGTTACCTGAGTCTTCCGAAAGCACTGGCATGGCTTTGTTCTTAATCTTAGAGACAAATGTTCAACTTAAATCAACACGATTGCTTCTTCTTTCTAGACTGCGATTCAGAGGCAGTCCTGAAATGAACAAAGATAAGACCTAAGCTCAAGCATGCAAGAAAAATGGCAATCATGTAAAAATAACCCTAGTACCTCTTTTTCTCGAGTGTTCAGTTTAACCTGAATCAGGCAGAGTCCTGCAGTTATTCTAGTACGTAAATAATAACATGAAAAATGTTCTGTTACATAATATCATATTGGATAAAGCTGATGCTGAAGAGAGCAGATGCTCCCCTATTCTATTTTATTCTGTTCTCAAGACAGTTTTAGAAGGCCTAAGTAACTGACAAGACAGAAAAGAAAAAAGCATGCTGCAGAATGTATGTCTTTAAAAGCACCAATAAATACCGCATGCCCAGAAATAGAGCATGTAGGAAGATGCCATCACAACAAGATGTTCCGGACCATCCTAAAAGCACACCTCAAAAGGAATTTACATTCCCCTGGCATTCTGATGCAGTCAGAATTACATGCAACTCATTAAAGCTAGTAGGAGTGCCACTCCATCTACCTTGCTCATGGTTGACCTAGGATTCTACAACAATAAGGCTACTTCCACTGCTCATAAATTCCATTAGATGCTTTTTTTATTGCTAATTTTCCTTGTCACTAAGAACAAATGACTCCAAAGCAATTTCATTTCAAACTGCAAAACTGAATCTACGCTTACAATCGCCAGTACAAGACGAAACACTTTGTGTGTTCCAGTGCATTTAAAATCTCATTCATGCTCATAAAATCCATCAGACTAATGCTTGCAGGAAAATAAACAGCCATAACAGCACACAGAAAGGATTAGAAAGAAAAGTGGGATACTTCAGTTCTTTGCTGAATGTGATAAAGGATGCTCCTTTTTTTTCCTATTTGTAGATAACACTGATACTCTGACCGCATGACACAAGTTTGATGGTTTTCTGATTCAACTTCAGTTTGATTAGCTGCCTGAAAACACCGTAGGACTGCACTGCATATTAGCATACACCAGTTTAGCATTTTCTGGATTCCTGAATTGCTCTGCAGCATACTGAAATATTAAGCTCAACAGTCACCTGTGTTTTGCACCCCATATTTTCTACTGCTATGCTTAATTAGTCCACCTGGGTATCAAAACATAACTGAGTTCTCTAAGCAAGCGAACTGAAGGAGTGTTGAAATTTCAGTCTAAACCACGGATCAGACTCTAGTATATTACATATTACCACACATTTATTTAATCAACTTTCAAAAACATTTTTATTCATTGCTTTGAAAAAATAAACATTTCACACACACCCCCCACACGCTTCATGCCAAAAGAAATGTATAGCCAATTCCTTCAACCGCTCTGGTTCCTCAACGGTTGCATTTCATTTGACATTTATTTAAAATCTCCTCTAATTATTAACAAAGGGACCTTTAATCGCATGCTCTGTCTCTGCAACAAGGTGTGCTGCCCACAGTCAACCTTATTTTGCACCAAAAGCCAGGAAAACCCAGGTTATTTTCCAGACTCTTAGTGAAAAAGCATCCCACATGGGAATCTGGATAATAGTTTCAACATCTCAAAAATCTGACAGCAAACTCTGGAGCACCAGAATTAGACAAATCAGGCACAGCAATCAAAATGGAGGCTTCTCCTCGAGGCATTTCCCATGCTCTGTAAAAATCCTGTTAGCCAGGCCTGACGGGAATGAACAGACAGAAGAACGAAAAGCATTTCGTATCCAATAATCTGTCACCAGCATGCTCCATGTCACTACGCAGAGCTGGCTTCAAGGTACTAAATTCTGCCCCAGCATGCGATATTTTGCAAGACAGGCTCAAAATCACAGATCTATCCTCTCATCATTGTAGCATGAATAGGCTCAAAAACATTTTTCCCTCTTTAAAAACAGCTACCCTAACCCATAACTCATTTTTCATACATATCCTTGCCCAGTTATTGCTGAGACAGAATGTCTGTGCCACTTTCCTTGCCTAGGACTGTCGATACTTGGAAAGGGCTAAAAAAACTGAACTGGCATATCCCTGTTACCTTGGAAAATAAAACTCGGGTAGCTCACAGCCTAATGCAACAACATATCACTTCTGTAATTCCGACACATTGGTCAAAGCGGCAGATCCCATTTCGTAAAGCAGTTGCGCTTTAACATCTTTCCAGGAGAAAATCGCCCCAGTGAACAGGTCAGAAAATTCATCTGTATGCTAGTTCGATCACAGCTGACAACTACGACACAGGACTTCCCCTCACTTTCCTTTTGTGCTGAAAAGGCGTCCAAATCTGACCAAGCCTTTCGCTGGGCACTCCACCTACTTCAGCACGAAAAGAGCTCCTGCGCTGATGGCTGAAGGAAGCAGAGAGAAAAGCCGCACACGGTTCCCTGTTCAGCCAGACGGGGACAGGCTCAGTCCGACCCCCGCAGCAGGGACCCCCTCCGCGGCCCCGCGCCCAGGGCCAGACGCCGGACACCGCCGGCGCTCTGCGGGGCGCCCCTCAGGCGAGCTGAGGGCTCGACGAACCGACCCTCCCGCCCGCAGAGCGCTTTGCCGGCGGCACGGCTGGCGCAGCCCACCCTCCTCGCGGCCAGCCGCAGGCCCAACGGGCATGGAGCGAGGTTACGCCTCAGACCGGATTTCTCGCACGCCGGCAACGAGACGTCCTCTTCCCCAGCCGCAAGGCGGGCCTCTGCCAGCACCTCTCCGGACCCATCTCCGCTACCGGAGGGCTTCTGCCAGGCACGGCGCGAAGTCCTCGGTCTCGGCCAGAGCCTGCCAGTCAAACCCCAGCGAAACCCGCAAGCCGCCGCCACACCGGGGCCGCGCCTCGAAGGCGGTGTCAGAGCCCGGCCCAGCTCCGCCCCGCCCGGCTACAAAATGGCGCCGCCCTGGCCGCCTCTGCAGGTAGGGAACCGCGCCGCCCTTCAGGAGCAATGCCGCCGCCGGGCCACTGTTACCTGCGAGTGCCGGCCCCAGTCCGGGCCCGAGCGGTGCTGGCTGCCGGCCCCGGCAGGCCCCAGAGCCGCTCCCCGGCGCTCGTGTCGCTGCAGCCCGCTGCGCGCGACGCTCATGCGCTCTTAGAGCCTCTCTATGCGCCGCCTCCTCCCCGCCTTGCTGGCGCAGGCCGGACGGTGGCGCCAGGGCCCCGGGGACTCGCCGCCAACCCGCAGCGTCGGGCCGGCAGCGCGCTGTGCAGCCCAGGGGCTGCGAGCCCCGGCCGCGGTCTCACCCCAGAGATGGCGGCGCCGGCCGCGGCTTTCCCGCGAAGGGCTCCTCACGCCTCCGGGTAGCTCGGGAGCCCGCGGGGCGCCGGCCCGACCTACGCCGTTGCCGGGACCGAGAGTTGCCCTGCGGCACTCGGGCTCCAGAGCCCCCTTGTTTGAAGTCACCCGTTGGGAGCGACTGTCGATGGCAGCACGCGTGGCCATCCAGGCCCCTGGTCAGCAGCCGTCAGGAGTGCTGTGGCGTTAGAAGGGGAGGAGGATGCTGCAGCAGCTCTCCAGATTTTTTTTATAGGGGGATTAATCCAAAGAGGGGGAATGCAGCCTTGGAGCATGCACAAAAATACTGGGGGCAAATTGTGTCAAGGGAGCAGAAACTCACAGGCTGACAGCACAGGACAGCTGGCAGGGCACACACAAGAAGCCATCGAGGCCTTAAAGGTGAAGATAAAAAGCTGTATTCAGTGAAATAAAATGGGTAGCCAATAGAGAGACAGAGGGTCGATAAAAATCACAGCAGTACAGCATAAGATTCTCTAGGCTCTACAGAGGTAGCATCTTTAGAAAAAAAAATGGTACTACTTGGGAGACAGTCTAGGAAGAGATTACGTTTAGCTTGTGGAGTACTCTCTAGCTCTTCAATCCTTAGAAGTGCTCAGCCGTTAAGGACAGAACAATCTATAAGCCACTTATCAGATGCAATTGTAGATTTCAGGACTTTCCCTGCTCTGGGATCATTAGCCAGGAACAAGCTGAGCCTTCGTAATCAGGTGGTAAGCAGTATCACTGTGTATCACTCAGTTGAATATCTGTATATATTACTATTATAATCATAATTTCCAATATTATTGTTTAGTTATTAAATTGCTCGTCTCAAGCCATGAGTCTCTTTTCCTTTCACCCCTTTAATTCTCTCCCCCATCCCCAGGAGGGGGGAGGGTGAACAAGCAGTGTTGTGTAAAACTACAACAGTAGCACAGGAGTGTTTTTTTCCTGCCAAATGTTAATAGATAGGCCTCTTCATTACAACCCTAAAATTAAGTGCTAAGTCAACTTACTATCTGGGGACTTGTAGCAATTTCAACAACTTAAAACCATCTGAAATGGGGAAACAATAGCACTGCTCAGGGCGACTCCTGCCTTAACTACATTTAAGGGAACCTCAAAGTCTCCCATTCAGGGGAAGCAAAGCTTTTCAATAATGTTCCAAAAGGGAGTACTACCTTATTTTACACTAAAGCAGAAATTTCAGAAGAAGTCAATGTTGAATGCCATACAGCAAGAGCAGAATACTCTAAGCAGCACTATGATTCAATGTTGAAAAATCTGACAGTTACCAGAAAAATATCTGGAGATATCAGCATAAAGGGAAGTAGAAATTGTATTTTGTTAATGAACAGAAGTGTATTTTGGTCATCAGTTTGGTTTCTAGATCAACACAACTGGTAGCCCGTCAAACAAGGCATAGACTAGTCCCCGCAACCCCCTGCTTTTTTTTTTTTTTTTTTTCTTAAAAGTCCACTCCAGACAGACTGAACAGCCACCTGTAGATTTAAGAAAGTGGACAGTATGCACCACATAAGCTTTTATCCTGCTGTGCTGAAGATCCCATTAGCTGGACTCCCTGCTTCTCTCCGCTTTTATCCGAGAGACCTGGTGTCTGCATGATCTTTATGACTAGCTCCTCAAAGGCGAGTTGCACTCCATCCTGTGTCTTGGCACTGGTCTCTGGTAGAGGCAGAAGGCCGGGAGGGCAGGGAAGAAAAACAACAAAAGTATTTTATCTTATTTGCAGGGAGTATTCCACTTTGTAAGAAGTTCTTTTGGAACCAGAGAGAAGATATGTTTTGGGTTTTTTGGGTTTTGTTTGTTTGTTTTTAAATGAGTGAACCCCCTCTCCATTCTCCCTTAAAGACACACTTAGGTTGAATATGATAAACAGAAATGTCTCCCAGTCTGAAGCATCTCATTTTTCCACCTAAAAGAATTCCACAACTCCCCATTCTCTCCATAATGAAGAAACAAAAATTGTTTTCAGGTTGTGACAGTAAATCTACAAGATAATTACTTCATAACTAATTTGGGAAATGAAGAATGCAGAGGGAATTACATTTTCCCCTATGCATTTGTTCCAGTTACTTCTGAAAATTTTTTCAAGAAGCTTCACATAGAAGGTACTTTAAAAAAAAAAAAAAAACACCACAACAAACAAAACAATTTGTTTCCCATCTTTATATTATCACATGGTACATTTTATTGTTGGTCTAAGAATACTGTCTTTTATGTACCTTCAACAGAAGCTTGGAAACAAAATTAAGATTACCCAAGGTTCTTGCTGACATCAGTCAGGAGAAAAATTCCAGTCTTCTGGGCTCTGAATTTAAAAAATCCTGCTGATTTCAAGAGAATATAAAAATTTGTGCCTACACAGTATATGAAATAAATCTCTTTCAGAGAAAAGTACTGCCAATTGTAGTCAATGCAGAGCATCTCTGAAAAAAGTTGCAACCTACATCCATGCATATGAACTAGTGCAGCAAAAGGAACCCATGATAATTAGGTACCAAAAAAAAAAAGTAAATCAACCTATCAGCCTAAAAAATAATTATTCATTTCATTCACACTTAGCAATACCAAAATAAACATACGAATATACAAGTTTTTTGGCACAGAGTTACATACCTATAAAAAGCAGTGAGCGTTTCCTAGCAAACTGGAGTCCTTCTCTTCTCTCTACTTCACGGTCAGGCTGCAGAGATGAAGGAAGAACATGACTACAGTAAGCTACAGTTGCCATTTTTATCAAGTCCCTGGAGAAGCACCACTGCAGAAGTGAAGTTCTGCTGAAAAGAAAACGCACTATAAAACCATGTCATAATCAGCAACTAGATTTTCCCACTCTAGAGACAGCTTACTGCTAGGCAGGTTGTTAGGGGATCAAATTGAATAGTAGCAACACCAAATCAGTAGGAAATTAATGTGTTGGAAATTAATGTGTTGCTATCTTCTGAATCAACTAGGAGCAAGATATGTACCAGAAAGGAGGTTTCCATAGTGAAATAGTTGAAAAGGCGTGTCAAAGGATCTGACATTTGACAGATTTGGAAGAGGGCAGAAGACAACATAGTTCAGGATAGCCACACTGGAAACCTCTTGCAGTAAAGCAGGAGTGAAACATCTCACTATGCAACAGGCATCTAAGATATGTGAAAACACCCCAGAAATGTACAGCAACCAGGGCACCTCGCACCCACACAGATGCATACTCTACAGTCATCTGAAGAGCTGAATTCTCCTTCCATACCACCTGTCCAAAAGAGTCTGGTCAAAAAGAAAGCAGCAGCTGTGCTGTTGGGCTGCAGTTAACTTCAATGGCATACAACAGCTTCTGGGCAGACACTCTCACCATCTTAAAGAGAATCTCTCTCATCAATTACATCTCTCCAGGAGAATTCCTATTAAAATCTTTAACAAGATTGGCTTCTAAAATTACATAGTCAGTAGGGCCTGCCCACCCTAGGTTCCCGAGTTACAGGGCGTATCAGCTCCTCACACAATAGATGTGTTAGTTTCAGCACTTACGTCTTATGCTATCATGACTGAGTAATCTGTGGAAGAATGTAAGAAGATGCATTTCTAAACTGACCTTATCGGTTTTATTGCCAACTAACATCTTCACAGTGTTGCTTTTGGTGGTATACATTTCCAGCTCATTCAGCCAGCTCTCTAGTCCGGTGAAAGTGTCTTTTCTTGTAACGTCATACACTGGTAACAGAGGAAAAGGAGCTTAACAGCTGTAGAATCCTGAACAATGTTTACTTCATTATGGCAGAACTTGGTCCCTACTAGCTAACTACCGCCCCTCCCCCCCACCAAAAGGCAGTATTAGGGATGAACAGAAAGATGCATCAACCTTATCCTCTTCCCAGAGCTGGAACACCGTGGCTGTGCCCACCCAAAGTCACTAGGGATTATGGACCACAAGCATCTCTGCAATAGATCTGTGACTGGAAATCAGACTCACCAGTTGAAATCTTATACCTGTTACTAGTTCTGAATTGGGCCACACAGAATATTTTACAGTAGGTATTTTGTAACCTCATTTAATGAGTAACTACACGAACACACTGCTGGTAAAAACAAAGATTCTAAGTTACTTTTGATCAGTGGTAACTTCGTAACTGCATTCACTTAATCCCTAAGGTTTAAAACCAAGATGCATCATAAAGAATATTTTGTACAGCAAGGTGTTCAGCCTCCACAACCCCAGAGAATAAGAACCCCTTCTTTTTCTAATTGGTGGTGTCACACAGAAAGGGACTAGCCATTCATTACTTGCGTTACAAACCTCATGTCTTACAGTAATCACATCAATAGTTTCTGGGGAACAAAAAAAATAACCAAACACAACACATTGTGGGGGGAAAAAAAAAACAAACCACAAACCCCAATTTGCCTTATCACCAGAAACTCACTAAAGTAACAGCTACAAAGCTAATAATTCATCCACTCAATAGCCTGCAGTATGCCATTTAAAGTATTTTCAAGAAGCATTATTTCCTGCCAGTGGTTTTGCATACTCAGTGTTTGAGCTAATGATGCAGTAATGTTGTAAAAACCGTAATTGTCCCTCAGATTCTCTCACACAACCTCCTTTTGTAAAGACATGCGCATTTAGCTAGGAATAAAGACCACACTTTTTGTAATCATGTTTTTCTTCCATACACCTCCTACCTAAAACAACCCCTTGAGCTCCTCGGTAATAACTGGGAGTCAGTGTTCTAAAGCGCTCCTGTCCTGCTGTGTCCTACAGAGAGGGGGGGGGGGGGGGAAAAAAAAAAAAAAAGAAAAAAAAAAAAAAAGAAAAAAAAAAAAAAAGAAAAAAAAAAACCACACACATACACAAAACCAAATATATTTAGAACAAAAAAAAAAAGTTTTTTTTAACTATAAAAGTTAAAAGTTAAATTTTTCCTGTCCAGTAAGGATATATGAAACAATAAAACAACAGAAGGAGAGAAGCAGTCAGAAAGCAGCAGCAAGAGAAAATGGATGAGGGGCAGAAAAACATGCAGAGGACTTGATTGAAGGCTAAAGCAATAAGCAGACACCTGCAACATGAGTGAGACAACAAGAAAGTCACTGGGACTTAAACATAAAAGGCTACTGCTGCAAGCCAAGCAGCTATGTTTAATCTGTTAACAATCAGTTGAACTAAGTGAGTGAGGAATAACTGGTTTTCCAGTAAGAGACACTGCAGGAAAGGAGACAGAGTAGTTCCAAAAATCTCCCTTTGCTCCTCCACAGCAGGAAAAGGTAATCCAGTTAGAAAGAACTAGTTCAAGTTTGCCAAGACTCTAAGCAGATAAGAAATGTAAATCAGTAGTTTCATTCAGTTATTACTGCAGTATGTCACACTTAATTCTCACAAATCTTCAAAATAGCTTTTAAGTGCAACATGAAATTCAAAAACTCTCAGAACAAACAATAAGGAGGCAAAAGAATTTCACAATCATTATTTTTACAAAAAAAAGTATGTACAATTACAATAGACAGACTAACAGCTATACTGTAATTTATTTCTTGTTAAAAATAAACTAGAATTGGCAATATATTTACTTAATTCAGGTCATTGTTACTAAGGAGATTGTACTCTTCAGCATCTATGCACACAAAGATGCTAACTAAACAACTTGTGCAAGTTCTGGCCTTGTTTTTGATTGCAAAGCAAGGAGACACAGCCCTGTGTGACTACCAGGGCACATATATCTTGGTTACTCTCAGCGAAGTTTCTGCTTTGTGCGCAGCATGTTCAGAATACATATGCTCACTGTCTAGAGCAAGTGTGACTTCATCACTCTTGCTCTGCATTTTGTATACAAAGTGTGAATGAAAACAAGAAAATAAGTTGTGGCATTTGTATTACTTCTGTTAATACCAGCCCAAGGCACACTTGTGCTCTCTTTCCAATACTCCAAATTGTTTAATTATTAATGGCATGATCTTTCTCAAATACCCATGACCATACACAAAAATCTCTTCCTTCTAGGGCTCTTTCATTCCACTTAGGATAATAAACATGGTGCTTTAATATTATTAATAATCCTGATCACACAGCTGCAATCTGACTTCCCAGTTTACAGGTGCTGGAAATATAGCATCAAGAAGTTCAGGACAAATGCTCAAGTCTCCCAGTAAATCTGAACCAACCTTTCAATAGTTCAGGACCAAGGCCACATCTTCACAAGTCTTCAGAGAGGGTTTGAGAACCCGGGTGTGTAAGAGCAGGAATGAGCAGCCAAAATTTCTACTAGTATTGACATTAAGCCCTAAACCTAGAGCAATGAAGCATTTATCAGTGTTCTGAAAGAACCCTGTCTGCAACTACTGTTGTACGATCATGACAGATATTCATTCTGTGTGCGTTAGCATCATAACTACACAATCTCAACATACAGATTGGGGGGGGCGAGGAGGAGGAAGAAGTAGGGGGGAAAAAAAAGCCGCAAAAAGAAGGTCTGTAAGTTTTCACATCTGTTGAGAAAAAAACTTACCCATATCGCGAGCTGTACTACGTGGCCATCTACTACCATTTTCTTCACTTTAAAATCGACACCTACGACATCAGAAGGGAAGGCTTGTCAGCGAGAACCGGCGAACGCCCGCCCGCAGCCGGCTCCCCCGCCCCGCGCCCGCCCGGGGCTCGCGCGATCCCGGCCCCGGCCTCTCGCCAGCGGGCCCCAACGAAAACGAGTAGAAACGTCCCCGGCTCAGGGGCGGGCGTGTTCCGCACTCACCGATCGTGGGTTTCAGGCAAGGCTCAAACGTGCCGTCAGTGAACCTCAGCAGGAGGCTGTGGGGAAAGATACCGAGAGCTCAGCCCGGTGCGAGCGCGCCCCGCCCGCACAGCCCGCGCGACAGCACCTGGACTTCCCCACGGCGCTGTCTCCGACCAGAAGCAGCTTCAGGGTGAGGCCTGCAGCGTCCATCCCCCGCGCCGCAGGGTCTCAAGCCGCCCGCGGCCGAGGAGCGCGGCAGAGGCCGCTGGGCCGGGCGGAGCTACGCAGCGAAAGGCTCAGCGCGGCCCTGAGGCACTGCGCGCGCGTCCCGCTGCTCCGGACCTGACCCTGCCGGGCGTCTCCGGCAGAACCACCTGACGCGACTCCGCCTATCAGGCAGCGGCCGGTGCCGGGCGGGGCGGGAGGAGCCAGGCGCGGCCCGAGCGGCTGTGCCGAGGGGCCTCTGGCTGGCCGGCGGGGATCGGCTCGGGCCCGGCCATGTCCGATTACCAGATCTCGGTGGAGGAGCTGAACGACCTTCTGGCTAATGGGAGCGGCTGCTACAGCCTCCCTAGCGCGCACAGCAACGAGGTGGTGCCGCGCATCCACGTGGGGAACGCGTGAGTGCGCCGGGCTGGGGCCGGGGCCGAGGCCGGCCGCGGCGGAGGCGAGGGCCCCGAGGCTGTCAGCCTGCGAGTGGTGCTCTCGGAGGCGCTCGGGCGCAGAGGTTGGGTGAGGCTGACGGCGAGGCCGCGCGGGGTTGTGAGGCGCAGGGAGTTAAGCGAGGAGCCTCCTGAGCGGGAGTTTGAGCTGAGGAAGCCGGGCTGCAGGGCGGAATCTGCTGGATCTGTGCGGGCCCTGGGAGGCCCTCCGGAGCCCGGTCCCGGGCTGTACAGCCCAAGGGTCTCGAGCTTAGGGGAGCTGTCAGCCAGGAGGCCTGTGGCTGCAAGGCCCGAGCAGCCTGGCAGCAGCTCCTGCTGCTGCCTGACTTGGCACATGAGGCACAGCTCATAAATGGCATCTGCCAAAATGTTCAGTACCCCGCTGAAGTCACAAATCTAAGCTAAAATAGAGCTGAAACAAGGTTAAAACTGATTAAGTTGCTTAAGAATGAAACACACTTGCTCAGTTGTGTCAGCACTGGGCTTCTTTTTTCTCCTAATATTGCCTGCTCTTGCTGACAAGTTCTGGTCATCCACACAGAAAAGGAAGGAGAGACAACATGCCGTGAGGTATACGTACAATATCATCTGTGGAAGCCCGATCGCAACGCCAGTGTAATAACCGTATGTCAGATGAGTGGAATAAGCTGGAACATGAAGAACGAGCAGAGTAGCTATGTGGATATTAAATCTCATTTTAACCGTGTGCAAAATGACCTAAAAGAAGCAAGACTTTAATAGAAGTTGCCACCCCTGTCTGTGATTGGTCAAATGAGTATTTCTGCACTGTAAGCTCTAAAAAATTTCATCCTAATTAAGTATTCGTGCACATGATGGGAGCCAGAATGATACAGGTATGGCTCTGATGAAAGCCCTTAAATGAGGAAAAGTGTTCAAAATAAACACTTCTTACTAGTGTGTTACTCACAGGACAAGGAACTCTCAATCTTCCATATTGTGAACAGACAAGACTCTGTGGTTTTTCTTAGGGAAATAGGATAAGCTGATCTTAGCATCTCTGCTATTTAGAGGGACTAGCATTTCAACACTGAACATGATGCAGCTGGAATGAAATGTTAAGGACAGGAGAGATGCACAGACTGTTTGGAGAGGGAGAAAAAATGCTGTACAAATACTAGCTGTATTAGAAAATAATCTATTAAATTTGCAAAAATCATTCACTGGGAATGAGTTTGCCTCCAGGGGAGCCAGTCTGTGTTGCCAGACTCAACCACAATTCCAGGACACGAGCTGCTATTGATCTTGACCACTATCAGATATATACTGATCTATATACTAAAATTCTATGCTCACCCACTAAGCATAGGAATTTACAGCTGAATTAACACTTTTTGTTTTGGCTTTGGCCTTGTACTGGAGGATTTGCTTTTGTGTTGCAAGTGGATTTCCCCAGGCACTGATACTTGTCCTCTGGCACAGATGATGTCCTGCCAGATGGAAAATCTGTCAACATTTGTTTGGGTAATGAAGTTTTTACAAATATTTGGGTCATTGCCATAGTTGTTTGGCACAGACAGCAGAAAAAGTAGAAGCTTAACTTATGCATAAGGATTCATCTGCTTACACTACAATTCAAGGGGTGAACAGTCATTAGGAGAAAAGGAGTGATCTATGTGTTTATGTAGCCTTGAATTACAGGAAAATTGTGAGTGAATGCACTCAGAGATTCATACTGAATCATACAGATTAAGTTTCATATGTGCATTGCTCAGTTGCCAGCCAAGAAAGTAGCATTCTCTCATGCACAAGTGGTGACCAAGGCTCTAAATATTTCTCTGAATTTATAGTCTGTAGCTAATTCACTTCTGGGAGCAGTAAATTTATCATCTATTAACAGAAAAAGGTTCTGGTTATCAATACCTTCTGGGGACATCATAAATACTGAGATGATTGACCAAGTTCTAATAGTTTTTTTGGCACTTTTTTATCATACAGGTTCATAGCCAAGAACATTATGAGGCTGCAGCGTCTGGGGATAACCCATGTTCTGAATGCAGCAGAAGGGAAGTCATTCATGCATGTGAACACTAATGCAGAGTTCTATGAAGGCACAGGCATCAGATACCATGGTATTAAAGCTAATGATACACAAGAATTTAACCTCAGTCGCTATTTTGAGGAGGCAGCTGATTTTATTGAGAAAGCACTTTCCCAGAAGGATGGTAAGGCAAACCGAAATGTCTTTCTACCGTGTTGTCTGTGCACTGCATGTTTCTTATCAATTTATTTTACTGTTTAAATCAGTTCTTTGGTCAGATTATCATCTGAACAACCACGTCAGGAATTCAGATCAGGGCTCTGGATCAAAGACACCAGAACACACAGCAAGACATCTTAGTCTTCTGTCTATACACGTAGTTTCTAGTATACGGCAAATGGAAGTGTGCCACTGGAGGATTGACTTTAAAAAGTGAAATAGCTGCTGCATCCTATAATAGTGCCTTTCTGCAAAGATGTGTTCTTTTTTTTTTTTTTTTGGACGTGGTAAATCACATAAAAAAATTTAATTATCTGAAAGTTATTTTAAGACACTAGAAATTATAAATTAAAGGCAGAAGTGATACAAGTAATGCATTGCTGAAGGGTACTCACACAATCTGCTGTACTTTTTTTCCAAATGTACAGTAAGGATAGAGACTGTAGCCTTGCAATTTTTATTACATTAAGTCAGTAAACTATTTTATGTAATGATTACCTCTTTATTCCCTAGGATTGGAGGAAGGCTAGAGATTATATTTGCAATGTTCTTGACTGCCAGATTTCTCTATAGTGTGTTTCCTCAGAGCAGAAGTCCTAGGAGACAGTGTAGTGGGCCAGAGGGCGTTTGTTTTTGTCTGGCTATTTCAGCATACCAGTTATTTCTACACATGCTTAATTTCTTTCTTGCTTCACAACTGAATGTGAAAAAGGAGGAAGGAGAACTCCCACAATTTTAGAAGTTCTTTCTCTGAAATGGGCAAAAGGGGTACTAGAGCTGTGATGTGCTTTTGACAGATGGAAAGAAATTTTACCTCCAGTTTGGTGGAGTATGAAAAATTCTAAAAATTTAAATGCAGCTCTTCAAGTTAGCATTGTGACTCACTGAAACAGGTTGTGGTAGGAAAGGGGAGTTTAACAGTGCCAGCTGTGCTACGACTGTCCCTACACAGTTTGATCTAAACTATTACACAGAATCACAGAATGTTAGGGATTGGAAGGGACCTCGAAAGATCATCTAGTCCAATTCCCCTGCCGGAGCAGGAACACCTAGATCAGATCGCACAGGAACGCATCCAGGCGGGTTTTGAATGTCTACAGAGAAGAGAGTATTGTAGAGTCAATCTGAATTTACAGTAGCAGTTTTGTTTGCTGATTGTTTCAGTCTTAGTAGTTGTCTACCCTGCCTGCCCCTGTTCTCTTACTGTGGTAAACAAAGAGGAACTTTGTAGCTGGGTGATGCTGGAGCCAGTTGTAAGATGAACTCACTACTGAAATTTGATGGTTTTGTTTGACATTGAAGGGTAGAGTAAGGACAATAAAGTGAAGAGGGATGCTGTAGTATTTTCCTTCAATTCAATTTTAGCATTGTAATTGCATGACGTTCTGGAAGGCAGGTCTGGTATACTAAAAATCTTGAAGACAGCCTTAAGACTCTGCCTTTCGCAGAGGAAGGCTAGAAACCCTTTTGCTTCTGACCATTTGCAGAGGGGAGGTCAATTCTCTTCCACATATATGATCAACAATCTCTAAATCTTGCTAATTTGTGGCTACAGGCTCTCAAGAAATATTGAGAATTAATTGTTTTAACTGTTTTAACATGCCACTGATCAGAGATTTGCCTTGAGAAGCCTCTGCAGCTCAAGGCAAATGCGGTAATGGGCTTGCTGTTGCTGAGATTCACAGCAAGTTGTGGTTATGATGAAAATGTGTGTGTATAGTTCATCTGTTCTCTTGTCTCTGAAAATTTTACTCTGGAGAGTAGCCTGGGGCCATATGTCCTACTGCATTTGGGAAGAGAAAAATGTGTCTGGAAAAGCAGGTCAAAGTAGAAGCAGCTGAGAAGCAATAAAATAGATTTCTGAAAGGGAACAGTGGCCTGTTTCATTTTTGTTGGACGCTTACCTACAGGATTTGCCCATGTAGTGGGTAACCTTGGCTGGACACCATGTGCCCACCAAGCTGCTCTAGCACTCCCCCTCCTCAGGTGGACGAGGGGGAGAAAAATAAAACAAAAGACTCGTGGATCAAGATAAGGACAGGGAGATCACTCAAGAGTTACCGTCATGGGTAAAAAAACTCGACTTGGGGAAATGAATTTAATTTATTACCAATCAAACCAGAGTAGGGTAACAAGAAATAAAACCAAATCTTAAAACATCTTTCTCCCACACCTCGCTTCTTTCTGGATTCAACCTCACTTCTGATTTTTTTCTGCCTCCTCTCCCTGAGCATCATAAGGGCACAGGGAATGGGGGCTGCAGTCAGTTCATAACACATTGTCTTTGCCAGTCCTTCCTCCTCACACTCTTCCCCTGCTCCAGCATTGCATCCCACCCACAGGAGATAGTAATCCACGAACTTCTCCAGCATGTGTTCTTCCCATGGGCTGCAGTTCTTCACTAACTGCTCCAGCGTGGGTCCTTTCCATGGGGTGCAGTCCTTCAGGAACAGACTGCCCCAGCATGGGTCCCCCACAAGGTCACAAGTCCTGTCAGCAAACCTGCCCTGTTGTGGGCTCCTCTTCACGGGATCACAGGCCCTGCCAGGAGCCTGCTCCAGCATGAGCTCTCCACGAGGTCACAGACTCCTTTGGGTGTATCCACTTGCTCTGGCATGGGGTCCTCCCTGGGCTGCAGGTGGATGGATATCTACTCCACTGTAACACTCCATGGCTGCAGGGCACAGCCTGCCTCACCATGGTCTTTGCCATGGGCTGCAGGGGAATCTCTGGTGCTGGAGCACCTCCTCCCTCTCCTTCACTAATCTTGGTGTCTGCAGAGTTCTTTCTCTCATGTATTCACACTCCTGTCTCCTAGCTGCTGGTGCACAGCAGGTTTTTTTCCCCTTCTTAACTGTGTTGTCACAGAGGCACTACCACTGTCACTGATGGGCTCAGCTTTGGCCAGCGGCAGGTCTGTCTTGGAGCTGGCTGGCACTGGCTCTGTTGGACATGGGGAAAGCTTCTGGCATCCTCTCACCAAAGCCACCCCAGTAGCTCCCCACACTACCAAAACTTTGCCACACAAACCCAGTACGACCCAACAAATATGCAGAATGAGTTCCCTAATCAGTTGTTTGGAAGCATTTTATTGGTGCTGGCATAGGTGTGATGAGATGTTTCCAGTTCTTGTTGTGGCACAGTCAGCAGTTTCATTTACTTGAGTGTTAATGTGGCTTCATAAATAGCCAGAGAAGTTGTCAGGTGTGATCCAACGTGGAGTTAGCATAGGAATTGCCCACAGTGCAGCAGAAAGGATGGATATCTTTGAAGACATGCACCGTATGACAAACAGCATATTTCTCTTCAGCGTATCTTAAACTTTGCTTCGCTTATTTGTGCTCTTTGGTATTGGTAACCTTCAGTGGTGAGGCTTACTCTAAACCACAACAGACTGGAGAAGTGTAGTAAATAGACATAGTTTGACTCTTCGTAATATAGTAGCAAATATGTTTTAGTGTGAATGTTTGATATACAGTATTTTTTCTGCATTATCCTTGATGACAGACTGTGTAGCTAGTAATAGAGTGACAGAACATTTCTTCCAAGTTCTGCATGTCTTCTGTAGCATTCAGAATTTACAGTTCTCAAGCTGCTGAAGGACTAATATTGTTGCACTTTATATCCTAGCTACTTCATGTTGCTTTTCAAATGTATATTCCAGTATAACCCAAATTATGACCTGTCTTCCCTGCAGGACAAGTGTTTGTGCATTGCCGTGAGGGCTACAGCCGTTCTCCTACACTGGTCATCGCCTACCTCATGCTTCGCCAGAATATGGATGTCAAATCTGCATTGAGCACTGTCCGGCAGAAGCGAGAGATTGGCCCCAATGATGGCTTTCTAAGGCAGCTTTGCCAGCTCAATGAGCAATTAGTGAAGGAGGGCAAACTGAAGCCCTAGAACAGAGCACCATACTATTTTTTGAAGTTTCTCAAACCATCAGAGGATGTCTTAAATGCTTTAGATTCCCAAACCCCAACCACCAAGCCAAATCACATAATGTGAGTGACACAGAATTCCTGCTCTTGTCTAGTGAAGGTATCTTTCTCAAACTCTGTGTCTGTCTTTCAAGATGGAGCAAAATTTTGTCACTATTTGGAGCTGTTGCAATAAAGAGGTGTTTTTAGAGGGGCAACTGCGGTGATAGCAGCTGTCTTCACGTGTATTTCAGAGCCCCCTGCAGACTGTAGCATATGTGGTTTGCATTGACATTGAGTGTGATGCATTTAAACCTTGTCTTGTATCCCACCAAAGCACCATTTCTTGAGAGCCCCAACACATCTCTTTACTCACTCTCAATTGAAGTACTGTATTTTCTAAAGCTTCTTTTTCATGCACACAGGTGCCTAAAGTTTAAGTGTAGGAGCTTCAGGGAGTGGAGAAGCATATATAAAAATGCACAGATGCACCCACTTGTAAAATGAAGTGTATGCAGTGTTGTGTTTAGAGTAGAGCCATTCAGAGCTCAATCTTGATGCACACTATTTGCAAGAATATTTGTACCTCTTTCTGTTGTGATTGACATTAAATAGTCTGATATTAAATGCTCTCTTATTTTTGTTTTGAGGTCATACTAGAAAAAAATGGCAATAGCAAATGTTGAGGAAAGAAGAAATAATGTCTGTGTTTAGGTGTGCTTGTACTGGATGTATGATAAAGTCCTAAGTTATCAGAATATAATGGCTCCTGATGCTTGTATTGAATTACAGTGCCTCTCTCCCTTCTTAACTGTCTCCGTTTATTAACATAGAATGGAATGAGCACATATGCAGATTACTTCCAGTAGGGCAGCACAGGTATGCTTACAAAGCAGTTTGCAGAAGTACACTCTTGACTTCTTGGATTGCTTGTATGGTATAGTTAAATAGAAATTAGCATTGTTACATACCACACGGAATAGGAAACATTTCCTTTCAATTAAAATAAATGATGTCTTGATTCTGTTTGACATACAGATGAAGTGAGTCATTGCAATGTTGGGAGAGGGAACCTTGTTTACAGTATGTCTGGTTTTGTAAATGTGTACCTGTGAGTTACAGCATTGTATTAATGCAGAGGATCTCCCACTGCAAACTTGGAATTGTTGGTTAAACCAGCAGAATGTGAGATGTATGTGTTCCTTTTTTATCTGTGCTTTCATGTAGTTCTTGATTGAAAATCTTAACGCTATTTTAAACAGGAACACTGTTGTATTAGTAAGACATGTAAGGCCAGATCTAGTTTTGTATATCCAGTTCACTAATCAAAAAAGGCAAAAGGACACTGTTCTACTTCTTATTGTTGGGACCGTATGGTTTGGGGGTGTGGGAGTGGTGAGAAGGAGTTCTGTACAGCTAGGTAACTTTATTGAAATTAAACTCCAGAGGTGATTATTCTGGTTGAAGACCAGGCTTATGTCTGTTTTCTTGTGCCGGATGGGAACTGCCAAATCAAACAGCCTTTTCTCTTTTGTATAATTTAAAAGGGCAACTGAGGAACACTCTACCTAGCATTTCCTTCCACCTCCCTACAGTCAGTCAGTATTTAGTGCTTCCTTTGGTTCAGGATGGTTCAGTAATAACAAGCAGTAGTCAATTTCAATGGCTAATTACATACCTGCTTGCTTTCTGGCATTCTATGATTCAAAATTCCTAGTTACTAATTTCATGGTTTGTAGCTTGGGGAATAGGAATACTGGATACTTTTCTACTATACTGATTTTCTTGTACTGCAGTCTTATTTATAAGTCATCCTTTGAAATTTTTTTTCCTTGGGCGTAGATTTTTTTTTCCTATCTCATTTCACACCATGTATTCGTAATACCTATCTGCACTACAAGAAAAAAAAAAAAAAACACAACAAAAATGAAGATTCATGTGCATGCACTTTGTCTTTGACTTGTTACATAGAACTCAAAAATACCAGTCTATTAAAGAGCTGAGAAACCATGAGGTGTTAGATTTTTGTTACTCTTCTATAGATTGTAAGAAGGCTAATAGTTGTCAGATTAAAACCGGAATGGTTTATTAAAACAGTCTGTTTACCTTATGGTGATGTTTTTGTATTTGTCAGGATCAAGAAAAATGACAAATCAAGACATACAGGAATTTGTTCTTATATTCAGGATGCTCTTTTAATTCACAGGTCACTGCTCATTTCTAGCAGTGACCTCAGTGGTACTCTGGCCCATTTATCTCAGTGTAAATAAACTGATTTAACAAATGTTTTGTAATATGAGGGTGGAGTAGAATAAATAAGACAGTGCTATAAATTGATCTTAAAAATTGAGCTCTAAGACAGTATATCCTATTTTGAGTTACTGGTAGATGACTCAGTAATGAAACCATTTCTAGCTCTGCTTTTAGAGTAGGCTAAAAATAGTTAGAATGTCAGACCACTGCTCTGTTAACGGATCATAGCCCTCCTCTTTTAGTCTTATCTTGCTGTTTAAGTACAGTAATGCTGCAAATTCCTCTGCCTATTTTAACTGGCCAAGGAGAGCTTGTATGCCTCTAATCAATAATGATATGCTGTATACTTCTAAATTTCTCTTTCCGATTGTAGAAGGAAAGATTGTATAAAAAGAGGAATGAGAGCTTTCTTTCCACATAATATGAAATTGAAAAAGTACTGGAAGAAATACACCCTGAATTTCATCTGAAATTACTGCACACCTGCCCTTTGTTGTGAGATGTGCTTTATGAGCACGCTAATTGGGGAAGATATTTTTTAAAACAACTATTTGTTGCAAATAGCAACACTGCATTTTTGGAGTTGAAACCTCCTGGTTATAGCTAAAATACTGTGATCTGGAGTCACACTAATATGTTTATCCTGAATATCAGTGTGGTACTTTTTGTGTAGACGGCACTCTGGAGAAGGGATGGGGTCTTTGTAAAATATGCATCTATCATAGAACAAAGATATCTACCATGTCAAATCCAGCAAGAAAAAAATAGCTTGGGTTTTTTGTACTTAAGAGTTAGTGTAGTTGGAGAGGGGTGAAGGGTGGAGGCAAGAAGCTATTAGCATTTTAGAGCAAGGAACAAAGAAGAAATTCTGGATAGATAAAATGATTATACATGTAAAACTAAATTCAGCTTCTACTCATGCTGAACTAAATCTCAGCTTTTGTGTAAGTACAGGAGAGAAGTTTGTAACTAAAAATGAAGATTCAAAGCAAAAATAAGGTTTTCTGAGTGCTTTCTTCATCCTTCCATACTATAGCTGAGACTACAGTGTTGAGAAGTGTTGTATCTAGCATGCTACTCTGAATCATAAGTACTGCCAGAAGATACTTCATGAGAGAATGCTGTAATATGTCACTGCTGAAAAGTGATCGTTTCATAAAGTTATCTCAAACTTAGAATTAATAGCATCCGAATGCAGGACTAGCATCCACAATATGTTGTACTGTAATTCCATTTTTGCATGTTGAGCCTGCGTTAGCATTAGACATGTTTTTTTCCTACAACAGGGCTATGCGTGGCTTATATCACTCGGTGATGTGAGCATTAATCATCATAAGAGACTTCGAAGATGGAAAGCACTGTGTATGAGAACACTGCTGAGCTGAAAAACAATCTTGTGTCAAATCTATCTTCTTCCTGCTGAGCAAAGGAGAACAGCAGAAAGGATACCTGCAATGTTTGTTTTCATCATTTAAGTATTTTCACTGAGCTGTCTTCTGTTGTCCAGAACTACTTAAATATCTGATGCTAGAACTAGAAGCAGGGTTTCTTCCCTTTGTTTTTTAAAATTAGTTCTGCTCTTTCACTATAATGTTTTTAGCACAGAGGAACTACCTAATGGAATCTCACTTAGTATAGCACAGAGGCTTCTTCTAAAGTTACTTTCTGGGCTTTGCCAATGAGTAAAACTGAAAATAGAACACGCCTGAGAGGTATCTTTTAAGGATTTGTTTGTGAGAATTAGTGTCCTATTAATCTCTTCTATTCTGCAAATAGATCCTGGAAATCAATTAAGTGTTGGCATAGGTGTTTTTTTATTTTTCATTCCAGTGTGCCAAGGTCACTGGCTAGCTGACTCACCAGATGGAGCTGTAGGCTTGTTATTCACTAGACAGTCATCATTCCATCCCTGAACTGATGGAATAGCATTCCATCTGAATGCTATTGTGAGACTCTAATGTATTCTTGTCATCACTGAAAAAGGTAAGCCACCAGAAGGATTTATCGGTGTGTTTGCTGGTTGCTGGTGTGAGAATACTAAGATTGCATTTATTCTTGGCTGTTTGGAGGAGATCACATCATAGCATTCAGACTGATATATTCACAAGGTAGTATGCGACTCAGCAAAATTCATATGAGACAGGTAACATTTGCATAGGCAAGGGTGGCTTAGCAGCATCTTAGAAAAAGAACACTGTTTGAGAAGCAAACGAGTTCTTGAAAACCTCAGAAACAGAATGCCTGGGCAGTATGTAAACCACAAGCCATTGTCCGCAGATAAGCTGAAGTTGCGCGTGTGTGTCTTGGGACCTGGATCCCTAACAGAGCACCCCTTGGCCCGCGTGTGGGCAGAGGAGGGTACGCAGTGAGCCCCAGAACTGGTTTGTATGTGAGTGCCTTCATAGCACAGGGTTTGCAATGCAAGCACATCAGGACAGAAGTCTGTGTCCAGAAAGCAGCAGCAACAGATTCAGGCTAAGTATATGATGCCAATGTACTCCTTGTACCTTTCCCCTAGTATGTCTGATTCCTTCTTAGCATGGCTAAGGGTGGTGGTTTTTCAGCTCAGAATGTAGAGGATACAAATATAGTTCTGGGCTGATGGGTGAGGGCTCATTCTGAAAGCGTCCTTGATATGTTCTTTTTTTTTTTCCTGTGCTTCATTAACAGTGCAAAAATCAATTGTTTGTGTTTCCCAGCTTGTGGACAAGATGTTTTAAGCTGCAGGCTAAATATAGCTTCTGAGTTCTACTTGGTATTATTTCTCCAAATGCGTAATACAGATAAATGTTAAGACAATTAAGAGAGGGAATTGTTTAAGTACTTAGAGAAGTTACATCAATAAAATTTTTATGTGATGATTACTGTCAATCTGGTTCTCTGCAGTAGGCCTACAGTGACAATGATAGCTTTTGGAAATATTCTCTAGGCAGACGTTATATGAAAATTGACAGAAACTGGGCTTCATACAATTCTGAAGGCCTTTAAATAGGGGAGGGAAAAGGCAGCCATTGTTCAGTGATTACCAGTACTCAATTTTCCTCTCTTGTCCTGTTCTGCTTTTCAGCTGTACTCATTGTGCCACAAGCTGTGATCGCATTTTGGACAAGGTCACTACCGGTGAATACCAATGCAAGGTTAAAAGTTTTTGTTTATTTCCTGATCATCCTTCCCAACTTGTTCTGTTTTATAAAACAAACAAACAAACAAAAACACCTAAAAACCCCAAAAAAACTCACACCATTTTATTCCCTTGAGGGCCATTAGAAGATCACATGTCAGTATTTCCAAAGAAAATGAAAAATAGCTGTATTGGAAGGCCTGAAAGCAGAGCTTGAGATCACTGGACATAATTTCAAGTGTAACTTAATCATGGTAGTCTAGCCTGTTCTTTGAATGAAAAAGAAAAAACAAAACAAACCAAAACAAACCAACCAACATCTCCAAGGAAGGTGGTTCCACAAGTTTACCAAGCTGTTGCTTGGTATTCTTCAGAATCCTTTTTATTCAGGGTAAATAAAAAGGATTCTTCAGTAGCTGTGATGAACTCAATGTAGTATCTAACCTTACTGAAAGCTGAGATGCTTTCCAATTAATGCATTTAGACTGACATCGTTTGCAAATAACTTGAAAGGGCATGTAGTCTTGGGACAAAGGAATGATGCAACTGTCACCACTGTCATCTTATTTTTGCAAGGAAGAAGAATACCGCAGATGAGATTTAAAACATGACACATGAATACACATTGGGCATAGGTGCCCTAGATATAAGGTCATCAGTTCTCTCTTTTTGTTGGTTACATCATGAATGGAAATCAGTCTGGTCATGTTCTTGTGTTTAAAATAAGCGGATGTCCTATATTCAACACTCACGCAGAATGTCAGTAATAGGCAGTAGTAATAGGCATTGAATTTAAAGCAAATGCAAATTTTTTTTTTAAGTGATAAACATGTGAGAAAGGCCACAGGAAAAAGCATGATGTACAACATCCTGGCTGTTTACCCTAACATATTCCAAATAGCCTGGTTTTTAAGGAAAATTAGACTAAACAACTTCTCATTTTGTAAAGAAGCTCTTTCCTGTTTCTTCCAGTATATTTGTAAAGCAAAATGTAGAGCTCCTTGTTTTGTAAAGGGAAAAAAACCCAACAAAACATTACTCCTCCCAATCATTTGCCTGCAGAGACTGAAAAGCGTAACTACTGAGCTGTAGTTTTAGATTTGCTTACTTTATACCAGGGATGGGAGGGGAGAGAAAGAACAACAGTAAAAATAAAAGGTCTGAAAGTCCTTTGGAGAAGACAATAGCCAAAGATTCAAATATGGAGGTAGAAGCAGGTTTAATTACACCATTGTCAGAAAAAGCTGCAGAAGAACTTGTCAAGTTGCAATTCATCCTGGTGTTGTCAATCACCATTGTCACCAAGCACAAAAATGAAGTGCATATGAGAAGTTTTTACATAGAAGTTGTAGAATATTGTCACCGACCCACCCCCACACACCCATTTTATTTCACACTGACAAAAGCTGAGATGAATGAGTTGTTGTCTGGCCCTTCCCACTTTGTATAGTCATTGGCTGGCTTGGTTCTAAAAAGGATTTAAAAAAGGGGAATAATGTGCCTTTGCCTGGGATCTGAGACTGTCAGGGTGCTGAAAAGCTAATCTGTGAGCTGCCACCATGCAGATCGCTTGGGCTGTGTGCTCTGTCTGTGTCTTAATACAAATTGCATTTCGATCTGTGGAAGGGTGGCAAATGTTTAAAAATGATGCTACAGAAATCATTCCTGAGATCACTGAAAATACAGAAACACCGATGGAGCAGACCTTCAGCAACAACAACACAATGAACCAGGCAAAGCATGGAGGAAGACACATACAACAACTTCCAGACCTTAACGGTAAGAAAAATAAGATCATTGTTACTGTTTTGGACTCTAAGAGGCAGTTTGTAAAAGAGTACTTTTATCATATATGTTTATTTATTAAAAACTTTTGGTGTGGACCTAATGCTGTAGGTGATAGGGAGTTACATCTACTGTTGAAGTATCAATGTAAATGTTAGAAGGGACCTACCAGCGTTTACTTATGAAAAATGAGGTCTATCTGTTGAGCAACCCTTAGGTATTACAATATGCATTCCTGTTCTGCCCAGCTGCTCTTCGCTGACACAAGTCCTGTACATAAAACCTGTAGCATATATTATTTAAATTTCTCTGTGTTTTCTGCTTGCAAGCACTGTGAAAAAATATCACAAGTCATCTTCTCTTTGATATTAGGATGGGGCAATGAGTTGACTTTGGAGATAACAATATAAATTCTTAATATTTAGAAAGATCTAAGATCACACAGCAAGAGTGGCACACGGAGGTTGCA
The DNA here is from genome assembly GCA_013400615.1 of Syrrhaptes paradoxus. Lineage (NCBI taxonomy): Eukaryota > Metazoa > Chordata > Aves > Pterocliformes > Pteroclidae > Syrrhaptes > Syrrhaptes paradoxus. The sequence goes on along the minus strand of VZTO01003496.1, from coordinate 89,368 downwards.
TTCAGCTAGATGAGAGAAGTGTGCTGCTCACTGTCCTTTGCCAACAGCCAGATTTTCAGCCAGATTCCAGCAGCCAAAAAGGCTGTTATGAACAGTTAAAGCACTCCTAAAAGGAATTCCAATCCAAATGAATTGTGGGGGACTTCATTTTGCAGAGGTGTGCAATCTCGGCATCAGTTTGGCTACTTTAACAGCACTGACGTGCTTCATCATACACTGTCACTGCATCTGGCTGCATGTCTGACACTGGCAATGGCGCAGAACAGAAGCTTTGTGAGGAGTGATGGAAGATGGGGAGTTAGCACCAAACAAAGGTAATTTTAAAGAAGCATGCTACTGGCAAATGGGGCAAACCTGGTCCTCCAGACTGACACATTTGGCTAACAAATACACACAGCAACTTGAACTTACAGTTTCTACTACTGTGCATGGCAGATCTGAGGTAGCCTTCTTTTTCTAGAAAGGAATTGTGTTTTTCTGTTGCAGCTGTCAGTTAGGTGTTTAAAACCATAGCATTAACAATATTTGAAAAGAAAAAACAAAGTAACATTTTTGAGAGTGCTACTTTAGAAGGGTCTTAAATCCCTAAAAGGTGGAGCACTCTGCATCTCACAGGTAGCTCCACCAACCACCAGATAAATGCAGGTTTTGTTGCTGCAGCTGAATACCTTCATTTTTCATCCTCTTACAACACTGACATCAGCTAGGGGTAATCTGTCCCACTGATAGATGCACACTTTTTGAACTGGAAAGGACATTTACTTAAGAAAGAGAGTGAAGGAGACTGGACTTGTTTAAGATATGCAATGGTCTTAGATACTTGTTTTAACATCTTTAACACAAGGAATCAAAAATTATGATCCAAAGTGGCCAGGCCTTCCCAGGACACATGGCATTGCACTGGACCAAGAATAATTTTGCAGTATGCAGAACCTGCACACATACAGGACAGGACATATGTGGACAGAAGATGAACCTATATAGCTGAGGCAGATGCCCATATATTGAACTGTTTCTGCCTATGTGCTATGGTGGTACAGTACACCTGATTTATTTTTTACACAGACAGACATAATTTTCTTAAATGCTTGGGGAAACTTCGGAGGATTGGACTAAGTGCACATGGAGCTCAGTTGTCAGCATTTTTGTCACAGCATTATGACAAGGATAATTTCATTTAATTAATGCAGCCCTTAAAAAGTTTTTAAAATGAAATCTGACTAGCTGTACTTTGATATATGTCAACTTGAGCAAATCATGTTTCTGTACTTCACAGGAAAAACAAAAATTAAAATGTCTAAATATTGTTCTATCACTAATGCCTCAGGGTCAGAGTTCTCTTTGGATGTACTAAGGAGGGAACCACCTTGTGCACAGCAAAGAAGGGACCTAACAGACACAGCCTTCTATTTGCAAGCTGACCTTTGAGGATTTCCACCACAAGTAGTGTTCCTGAGTTAAAACTATCCTTTTGACTAAGAGAAGAACATTAATGTGTGTTTATCTAGATGAAGTCCTTTGCTAAACACCTTCAAAAATCAAATTCTGAGTCTTCCAAACAAGTTAATGACCGAAGCATGTCACTCGGCAAAAGAAACACCTTCAGAAAAAAAAGTATCTTCCTATAATTGGAAAGTTTTTCTAAATCCTTAATGCTAAAAAATCTTGTATTTCCTAATGTTTCATTTGCCTATAGCTATCCATTGAGAAAAAGGGGGGGGAAATCCACTGTAAGTTTCCTAATCAGCCAGAAGATGACTGTCTGAAGGAAAATATGTGAGATTATCACAGAGCAGTAAACTGGGAAATCCTAATCCCTGGAGAGTGCGAATTCCTTAGCACTGTAGTAACCTGCTAATTTCCATAACCTGGGACATGTTATGCTAGTTAAAAATCACTTAAGGAACTCTTTCTTTGTTGCAAAGGAATTTAAACCTGGAGTCAACCTCTGAAGTTAGTAGAGGTAAACTAGAGCAATGGGGTGAGGTTTTGCCCATGGGTAAATGAATCCAGGAGAATTCCATCAAAAATTCCCATGAAGTAGCTGCTGCTGCTGGGGTTACACTTCAGAAGCTCCAATGCCCACCTGCACAACCCTGACATGGAATTTACCTAGTGGCGAGAGGAGGATTTTATTTTATCGTTTTTTTACATCGTTATTCAAGAGTATCATAACTAGGGTGGCCAAATATTCAGAAGCTGCACAAGTGAGTGTTTGCAGATACTCTTCCCTAGATCTGCCATTCAAGATGTCCAGCTTGTATCTAGCTCAGAGCTAGACGTCTGCTACAGAAAGAAAAAAAGCACTTTCTCAAGGATGGGGAAGAAAGTAGTCAGTAATGAGTGTGGGTTTTTTTCGCAGATGCTTCTGACTTCAGCTGCAGAGAAATGCGAACCACCCGCTATGTCACCGAGGGGCCCTGCCGCAGCATCAAGCCCGTCAAGGAACTGGTCTGCTCTGGCCAGTGCGTCCCATCACACCTCCTTCCCAACTCCATCGGCAGAGGCAAGTGGTGGCGTCAGAACGCCCTGGATTACCGCTGCATTCCTGCCCACGCTCGCACACAGCGCATCCAGATGGCTTGTCCTGAGGACGAGACTCGGACTTACAAATTCCGAGCTGTCACATCCTGCAAATGCAAGCGCTACACGCGCTACCACAACCAGTCTGAGCTGAAGGACTTCGGAAAGGAAACTGCCAGGCCTCAGAAGAACAAGAAGCCCCGTCTCTCCAGAGCCAGGAGCAGCAAATCCAACCAGCATGAGTTAGAAAATGCTTATTAGAAGATGGCTCTGAGTGGCACAGCCTAGCAGCTCTGGATATTTCAAAAAACATCAGATGGCACTCTCAGGCCACAGCATGACGTTATGACTGCAGTAGGTTGCAATTCCTTCTGCTAAGCTGGGTCAAAGGCTCCCATAGTCAAAAATCTACCAGATTATGGCAGTTATGGTCTGATAAGAGAATGAGATAAACTGAGCCAGAGGCAGCAACACCTAAATTCAGTCTGAGAGGAGAGGTACACCTTGGAGAGTCACCTGAGGTTGTGCGGCTCGTACAAGTAGGAAGGCAGAGGAAAGGGAAGCTGTTACGGTGACAATCACACTTTGTTAGAAGTCATTCTGCTCACTTTATGTGAAAAGAACACCAAGATCCCCTTCCCACTTTTGTAAGTGCCATGATGCAGGACAAGCATGCGATTAGGGCAGCACCCGGAGAGTTACCACTCTCTGAATAAATTGTGGAAAGGTAGTGATAGCAGGGATTTCAACAGTTACAGTGGCTGAGGTCAGACTGTCGGGAAATTGACATCCTGTCAGATGTCCTCATGCCCCAGTTGTTTCCTCTAAAACACAAAAATCCAAACATGACACTTGTGCTCTCAAAGCAAAAGTAAAAATGTGAGAAATATATTTCATACTTTTAATTAAAAGACTGTAGGATGAATAGATTAAAAACCAAGATTTGACAACTAAAATCAGATTTGTTTTAGGGACAATTATTTGTTTTAAGCACAATTAAACAAATTCCACTAAGTGGAGCAGATTTATGAAATGGATGCTCCCCGCAAACCGGATAACCTCACTGATATTTGTCCTGTAAACAGCTAACTATGTGGATAATTTAACACAAAAGATATCGATCATTCCATATTTCCTGGAACACAACTGACTTCAGTTTACATATCTCAATTTACGTTTTCTATTCTGTAGAGTTTGAATTATAGCTCTAAGACTGCGCAAGCCAAGTTCTGGGAGTAAGGTGCTGGTTCTGCATTAAAAGTGAGCCTCTGCTAGTTTTAAAGTCATGAATTCTTCTAGAAAAGTCTTTGGTATGTGCAACTTGGGTAAGTCTTTAGTTTGACAGCAACTTTCCTTTACTTAGCTTCTCAACAATCAGACTAATATTTGTTATTTTACGTTAAAGAATATTATTAGAAAGTGAATTGTCACATGCTGTATATATCCTGTAGAAGTGATAAGCCTCGTATCAGACGAACACAGTTTGGGATGAAGACAGTTCCTCACTGTTCCTATCTTCTGTGTAGAGTTTATGCTGAAATCATATAAACTATGGAAATTTGTGATGTTGATAGATTTTGCAATTATTTTATGTGGGACCAGAACCTAGAGAGAGAAGGTATTGTTTCAGAAAGTGAATTCCGTATTTATTTTTTTCTCAGAAATTATTTATGCCATGTTTTTCCTTGTAGAGAATGACAAGTAATACTGCTTTGAAAATATTGGTCTGTTATTTTAAATTTTAAATAAATTGTTAATAAAGTAGAAATAATGTGTACGTTATTTTAGCCTCATGTTAGTACATATTACTTACAGCTGCCAGGAGGGCTCTAGAACAAGAGAGAAATTCAGAGAGTGACTTACTGGTCTAATAATCTGTGTCAGTGTTTGCCTAAAGCATTATTTACCTGTGCAGAGGAGATCATGAAAAAAAAAAAGAAAAGGGGCTTTGTAATGGGCAGAGACCTACTGTGTGCTCCTGTTACAGATGCATTAAATAGTTTTTCTTTGGGACCATAAACTCTTCAGGCAAAAGCAAATTTCTTCATTGCAATTTTTACAATAAAATAGCACAATAGTACGTTGGTGCTACTGGACTATAAGTAGTAACAAGTCACTGAATTTACCTTGACTTGGCAGAAGACTGCTGCCTGTCAGCGACTGAACAACTGTCATTATGGGTAGTCCACAGAAAAAAAAAAAACAAGTTGCTTTTTAAAGACAGGATTCATGATTTCTCAAAATCAGCTCTGAATATTCATTTATCCCCCATTTTTATTTCAAACTTGTGTAGACAATGAACCGTGGCACATTCTCTACAATATATACTCACTGACTTAGAATAAATAGTGTGCTTATTTTATTTATTTTTCTGGCAAAAATACAATCCTGCTGTTATTCACTGAAGGATAAGATTACAGGCTGCACAAACAGCCTGATGGTATCCACAAGGTCCCCAAGATTTTGCATGAGGTTCAACTTTTTAATTACAAATTGCACAATAAAGAACATAACTTTATGCAGTGAGGCCCTAGGCCCAGAAAACACAGTGTGCATGTGTTCTGCAAATGTGGTTGAGAAAGTCAGCATCGTGAAATACCCAAGGAATAAACATGTATTTTTTTAGCCATATGACATCAGCTTATAATTAGCTTGTTTCACTCAAATTAGCACAGTATATGGGCACACAGAACAACTTTTCTATAGTAAACAGGCTCAAAAGTCTTAAATTAACACAGAACATATTTATATGTAGCTTGAGTTTCAATTGAGCATACTGTGCAGCTGTAACGTGAAATTTGAATTAACTGAAACTCCCCTTGATAGGCAAGTATAGAAGTCCACCTTTAAAATAACCCCCAGTTCAAAATGAAGCCAGTACACACTGCAGAGCTTGCAACAAACGCAGCCGATGTTATTCACTTGTACAAAACAGTGCAACCGCCCCCCTTTCAGTCTCAGAGCCATCAAAGGACAACTCTACACAAAGTTCCTCCAGTTATGTAAAAAGCAATGAATCGTGGGAGCAGTTTTTACACCGAATGTCGGAGAGCTGTAGCGCCAAGCTGCCGTGTTTCATGGACAGGGTGCCCAGAGAAGCTGTGGATGCCCCATCCCTGGAGGGGTTCAAGGCCAGGCTGGATGAGGCTTTGGGCAACCTGGGCTGGTGGGAGGGGTCCCTGCCCATGGCAGGGGGCTGGGATTAGATGATCTTTAAGGTCCCTTCCAGCCCAAACCATTCTGTGATTCTGTGACAGGGCTCATGATGTCTTGTTGTCTTTTCACTGAATTAGGAATATGATTTTATGTATTTTTTATGCCAAAATGAATTTTATTCTCACTAGAGTATAATAATCATACTGTAGGAAGGAAGTAATGCTGATTCTTGTGTATCCGTTAACCACTCCTGACACTGTATCATGAACCAGCTATTTCTTTCAGCCCTAAAAACTCTCTCTGCTCTTTTATGAGGACAAGTTATTACTGTGAAAACAAGATAATAAAACGAATCAGTAAAACCTGAGTATAGGTAAAACTCATTAGCACAAGCCCTGCTACTTCTGAAATAAAAGTATAAGGAACACAAAGACTGTCTTCAAAATATTATCTCACCTCTACTGCATCACAGTGTGGGGCCAAACTGAACCCCTCCAGGGATGGGGCATCCACAGCTTCTCTGGGCACCCTGGGCCACTGCCTCACCCCCTGCACAGGAAAACATTTCTTCCTCACATCTCATCTCCATCTCCCCTCTTTCAGCATAAAACTCACCCCTTGTCCTGTCCCTGATCCAGAGCCCCCCCAGCTCTCCTGTAGCCCCCTTTCAGCACTGGAAGCTGCTGGAAGGTCTCCCCGGAGCCTTCTCTTCTCCAGGCTGCACACCCCCAACTCTCTCAGCCTGTCCTTGGACAGAAGCTGCTCCAGCCTCGGACCATCTCCGTGGCCTCCTCTGAACCCGCTCCAACAGGTCCCTGTCCTTCTTATGTCGGGGGCCCCAGAGCTGGGTGCAGCACTGCAGGGGGGTCACCAGAGCAGAGGGAGACAATCCCCTCCCTCAACCTGCTGCTCACGCTGCTGCTGGCAGTTGGCTTTCCGGGCTGCAAGCGCACATTGCCAGGTCATATTCAGGTTTTCATCCACTAACACTCCCAAGCCCTTCTCTGCAGGGCTGCTCGCAATCCACTCACCGGCCCAGCCTGTACCCGCTTTTGGGGTCGCCTCGACCCAGGCGCAGGACCTTGCCCTGGCCGTGTTGAACTTAATGAAGTTCACACAGGCTGACCGCTCCAGCCTGTCAAGGTCACTCTGGATGGCATCCCATCCTTCCAGAGTATCAACCACTCAGCCTGGTGCCGCTTTGAACACTTCAGTATCCAAGCTCGTAGTCCATCCCAGCCCTGCTTCTCCCTGGTGCTACCGGGGCTGAGGGGTTCACGCTGGCACCACAAACGCCCCTTTCAGCCCCCGCAGGTGAGGCAGCGTGCGATGTGAATCACTCTTTGGCCACATATTGGCTACTCGGATCCAAACTGATCTAGGGGGGGTTGTGACAACACTTTGGCACTAAGCACTTTACATTGAATTTTTCCCTTTCTTGTGAATTTGTACAGCATTGAGGATGTGGAAACATTGGTCTGTGCTTGGTGTCCATAAGGGTAATACCATCACCTTCAACTCAAAGGGAAGCAACCCCAACTCCTTCACTGAGTTACTAGTCCAAAGTCACGCATCTCCTCCCTGCTGAAGGCTCCCACATCATGCTGTCTGTAGTATTAACCTTCAGACTCAAGCTTTCTTGTCCATGGCTTTCCAGGCAACTTAAATATACTCTCAAACCAAGGAATAAAAGTGTATTTATTTCGTGGTCATCAAGCCCCTAAATTAAACAGACATCTTTATCACTTTGCCAGCAATTTAATGCTTGTGGCATGAGGTTATTTCAATGTCTTAAGAAAACAGCTCAGCTCTGGCTAAATAAATAAGTGATGTCATTCTTCATTCAGGCTACCAGATTATTTGGTGTAAAAACTTCCCTTAGGAGAGGCCTTGGGACATAGTGGCTCCTCTGAGACTATTTACATCTGTCAGATTCTCTAATCTCTTCTTCCTTCCTCTTGTCTATTTCCTTCCCTTTCACTATAAAATGGGCAGTATTTAACTCTAATGCTTCCAGTCTGCACAACATGCTTTTAGAATTGGGTGGTTGTTGTGTTTTTTGTGTTTTTGGTTTTTTTTATAACCAGAAATAAGGCTTAAATTAAGGTAATTACTCTCCCATTGGAGGGTTTTGCTATTTGCAGGGCCTTAATTTTTTTTCTAGTCAAATTAGCAGGAGAATTAAGTTTTAAAAGTGATAGTTTTCTTCTAAAATTGTTCTTCAGATTGAGGGTGGTGCTCAGTACCAGAAACTTTTCATTCATGATGAATTTCTGCATATCTAGAAACAAAAGTAGCACTATCAGGAAATCATTAATGAGGGGAGAGAAAGGACAGACAATTTCACAGACTCCCAATGAATTGAGAAAACGCATGTGAAATCAGGAAACCTGAAATGGGGTGTGAGTTACAGCCCTGCCCTGAGCCCACTCTGTTTGACTGACCAAGTCTTGAGTCCTGTGTATGACTGGTGTTTTGTATCCTAAATTACAATATCTGGCAAGAAAAAAAAAAAAAATTGTCTTTGATCCTTGGTTAAAGTGGACTGAGAAAATCCCTTTATAATTGGTTAATAGTTCATGAGGCTAAAATTGTTGTTGTAGCACAATCTGTGGGAACAACACAAGGGAAACATTTCCTGCAGAAAGAATGCTGCAGTTTAATTACTGCACATTACATGAGAGAGGATTTCAATTTTTAGAGCCCTGTGTTCAGGCAGTTATTAGGTGGCCAGCTTGTACTGGAATATTGATGCTTAAGTCTAATCTCTGCTGTGCCAGAGAACAGTGAAGGGGCCTCGTTCTCATGATGGGGTAGAAGGAATGCTGCACATTTCTTAGGTCTTATCATTGTGTACATTGCTATGCCAGGCAGTTTAATTAATAACTGTCGACATCTTGTCATTTATCATTACCAAAACGGGAGGTGAGGACCCTTCCATATGCATGCTGTACAAATAAATTAAATCTCAACCAGTCTCACGGGTTTGCTGCTGTCAGTCACTTCTGTTGTCCTTCCCGCAGTTCAAAGACTTGTGTCTTATCTTGCTCTCGGGGCTGGGCGGCTATTTATATAACGCAAAACACAAACACATGCACATGCAAGCCTGCGATAATCAGCCTCAGTTAATATTGTTGTACAGAGTTCAATTACTGAGTTCACAATAAGACACTTACTGCTTGATTTGAAATGTACATCAAGGAAGAAAGTTTCAGAAGCAAAGACGCATAGAAACGGGTCCTGGAGACAGGGGAAGATGCTGCAGTCAGGTAATGACACCAATATAAACTTTTCCACTGACTTCAGATGTCATTAGAGCAATATCTTGTTTTCATGTCACATAGCTAAATACTAAGTATAGGTCAGTATAGGTAAATTGTTAATCCTCCCTTGAAATCAGATTACCACTCTGCACGTGCCTTAACAGTGCTCTGAATGGCTCCGGGTACTAGACAGGATTTTGTTTCTAACAGTCAAGCAGAAAAACTTCCTCTCTGTGACTGCTTTGATTCTTGGTAGCATTTTACAGGAAAGATCAATTCCAACCGAAATGACAAGGTGGACACAGCTAGAGTTGTAGTGTGAGTAACACCCTTACAGACACAATCCATTTTCAGCAGATAAAAACAAACTGCTCATTAGAGGTGCTGCTCTGTCTTCAGGGGCACGCTATGCCAGGGGCTGTACACAGAGAAACAGGAACCCCACTGATCTTATTATTTAAGTTAAAAAACAATAAACTGAACTCTGTTTACACTGTACAATAAATACAACAATTGTGATAAACTTTCACGTTCATTTGTGGATGTAGACAGAGCTCCTGTGATGGAGGGTGCTGCATCACTCGTGGCTGTTGAAGGCCAGCAGGAAGTGCTGGATTCCTGCGAGGACTTCCAGAACCTTCCTTCTGGAAGAACAGTGCTGGCTACTTTTCAAGAATCATATTAAGCTGCGACTCCCTGAAGCACTGGTTAAAGCCACCAGCATGATTCAGGTCACACTTCCACATCCACCAGGAAAACAGTTCGGCAAATTGTGGGCTCAGGCAGTTCGGGCACCCTGCGTGTCCCAGCTCTGCTCCTCACCAGAGCAGCGACCCTACGTGCAGGGACGTAGCACGAGACGACGTCTGCTGCTTACAGACGAGCTATCCACCACACTTGGTGAAGAACAGGAGTGAACAGACCCAGCATGCAGGTAAGTGCAAACAAGAAAATCCTGAGGCAGGGCTTGTGAATTTCCTGTGTTTAAAATGTCAAAGGGACAAAAAGCGACAGGCATGAGACAGAACAAAGAGAAAGAGACCTTTCACATGCCACCCTTAGCAGAAGCCCATGGTGGACCTAATACTCAGGGTCAGATGGCTGAACTGACTCCGAGAGCACTGTGACGGCGGGATAGGGCGGAATTCTGGGCCCTTCTGGCCACAGCAAATTGCGCTGTTTGGATGGAGCCAAGCTGAAATAGCACCTTGTGCGTGCGTCAGGAAATGACCTCATCATGTACAAAGCCTCAACCTGGAGGTGATAAGTAAGGGCCCGACAAATTAATCTCATCAGCTGCATTCATCTTTGGATGCCTCTCCGTGCCAGGCCACAATGTGTGGGCTGGAGTCTATTTTTTTTCATTTGTCTAACTTAAACAGGTAGTTTGAATTACTATAATACAAATGTTCTGTTCTGTGCTGTCTGTGTCCTAGATTGTTCTTACTGAAATGGGAAGAAGTATCATGTCATATTTTGCAGACAGGGAGACAAATTATTATGCTGACAGCTTACTTTTGTCAATATATTTTGAATTTTATATTCTGTAAATCTGATTATGTGAATTTATTGTTTTCCTTAGTCTTTTTAATGGAAAGCACCTTTGTTAGTAATTGTAATTTCATATTTATGATGCCATTTAGAATGCACTGGATTCTACAGTCTATCCTTTAATTGCATTCCTCGCTATATTATTAAGTCATTGCAAGATCAGAAATCATATCTAAGTGAAGTGGAAAGAGTTGCCTTAGGCTCGGGATTGGAATTTAGGAGATGGTATGCTATTAAAAAAAAGGAAAAAAAAGAAAACAATCCACATTCATTTACAGACAACAACCCCATGCTCCATTTTAAAGAAGCACATTTCTTTTTCCAAAATATGTCAGTAAATTTTGCTGTCATATGAACGTTTTGGGAGCAGAAAGAACATAATCTTTGCTACACTTTGTCACACAGTGACGTCATTGCAGACATAGGGAAGGCAGGCAAACCTTTAGTTGCCTGCATTCTGTCTTCTGGTGTTCATTTTGGAGATAACAAAAAAGAATTTAGGGTTTTGGGTTTTTTTTCAAACCTGTTATTTGTTCTCCAAACTAGGGACACAAAGACCAAGTTTGTGTGCAGAGTCTTCAGTCTCTTTAGATAAATTTATGAATATGTGCTCAAGACATGAAGAGATTACACATAATTCAGGTTTAGTTTATGCTTGCCGTCCTTTTGTTCACACTTTTTCCTGCTGAAATACACTGCGTTGGCCTTGTATTGGTCTGACTGTTGGTCACCTTCCTGTTAGCCACTGTGGTCACTCGAACATCTTGGAAAACACTAAAACAGTGAATTGCAAAAGTCTGCTCCTTACTACAGGATTGTACTGGGAGAACTCTCTCATTCTCTGCATTGTTCCTTCTGCTGGGGCTGCTGCAGTGAGGGGACCAGGAGGGCCAGTGACCGGATCTGCACCCTTGGGTGCTTGCCGAAGACACTTGCTGCTCCTCTTGCATGACAATGCAGACAATTCGGCTTCAGCAAAAATTCCTGTCTTCAAACCCTAATTACTGTGCTGGCACAGCACTCCAAGTGGTTTTCTAATTGTTTGTCTTTATTTGTGAAGTCTCTACTGCACAGGGTCCTGTGATAAATATAATTCCCCTCCTGGCTAATTTGATGGTTTTTCAGGGGAAGAGGGGAGAAGGGAGGGTAATTTCATGGTAAACCATAATTACTAGCACAAGTAGTACCTTAATTGCCAATCCAATCTGAGGGGGTAGCTGAGGCTCCAATCAGCCTAATTAGAATTCTACTTGTTCATAATAAATAAATGGTAAATGCTAATTGGATCTAACCTACATTATTTTCAAATGTGAACCATTTAAAAGTGTGACCTTAATGTTGGATTGTGTTTAATTTTGGCCATTTCCTACCTGCGTTAGGCTGACAGTCTAGCACAAAACTGAACAGCGTACACATCGAAGTCCTCCGAGTCTTCTACTGCTATTAGCTTCTAGTGATATAGACCCCTGGCAAAACAGAGGGCTTGACAAAGCAACCTAGAGCTGTGTCTTGTGTGTTGAGCTCTTTTGAAAATCTGGTTCTAGCTGTAGGTGCAATGCATAGAAAATCTGGTCGTAAATGAACTGCCTGCAGCTATGTGGTAACTCAGTCACCATGTGGAAATACACTTTTGACTTTCACATCCCTGTTCCTCACCTTTTCTAATGAAACCATACTCCTTCCCAAGTTTAAAATTTTGTATTTTTTTATTTGGGTCATTCATGGTTAGAAACCATTATTTCTGAATGATGCCAAGTAAAAAGAGGAACTATCATTATGATATTCTGATAACTTGACTCCAGATGTATATTCAGTATGTATTTAATGACAGGCATAGCACAAATATATTTTCCACATTTCTTTCTCACAGTTTATTGACTTAAATACCTGAGATATTCTTTCAGGCCTGAAACAACATTAGCAAGCATAAGGAGAGCATTATGAAAGTATTTCTTCTGACATTTTCCCTGCTTTTTTCTCTCTAGGAACTCCAGTAGTTGGTAATAGGAATATTATGTTAGAGCTATAAACACATTCTGACTTCTAACTGATACACGTTCAGCTGATTTGAGAATTAGACCATTGCAGTAATGAAAATTCAAAGATTTTTCACTTCCAGTGAACCTCACCGTTCTATTGTTGTCCATTGACTACGAACAGGGAGCAGAAGGTTTGTTAATTACAGCAGGTAGAGTAGCAGTGGCTTTATATCTTATGAGTCCCCTAAAAACCACAGGGGTAAGAAGCAGCTGTGGGAACCGGAATACACGGTACTTGGTGGCATCAGCCGCAAGTCTTGTTGCTCTTTTTAATGAATAAGAGTAACATTAACTGCAAGACTGACTGGACAAAAGACAAATATCCTCTCCAAATCCTATCCAAAGAGTTGTCCTTAATACAGTCTAGAATCTTTAACATATTAACATGCCACCCTTTACAAAAGTAAGAGAGGTCTCTGACTTCTGAGCATGTCCGAACACACAGTGTGTGTTTAAACCTGCTACATACTCCTAGCTGCAGCTAGTCACAGTATAATATCCACTTTTTAGGTCTTTTTTTTTTTGCAGTTTGGAATCCTTCAGAGAGAAACTGAAGAATCCCTTGGGTTTTTTAGATAAGCTTCTGTTCTCATAGCTTCTGGGCGAATACCTCCTTATTTGCAAGAGGGCTTAGGGCCCTGGGAACCCAGCAAGGGGCAAGCGGAGTAGCTGCTCACACTCTTTCTTACCAAGCTAAAAATCACTTTTTCTATCAATCAAACCCTACATGAGGCCTCGTTCAACTTAAAGGCTCCTCACCTTTGTGTTACAGTCCTGCTAGTCACTGTCATGGCAACCGCAGAGGCCATTCCAGCAGAGAACACTGCCTTGGCGATGAGGAGGGAGCCTTTGGACTGGGAACCCCTGCCCCAGAGTCACGCTCCGGAGGAGGGGATCGCAGGGCAAGGGTGTGGAAGGAGTCGGTACAGTGGGAACTCTGCATGACAACTGCCAGGAAATTTTCCTTAAGTAAAAAAACTTTAAAAAAAAAAAACCAAACACCTGGAAAGGATAGTAGTTTCCCAAAAGATGCATCTGGGTGCAGAGAGCCCTTCTGTCTGCAGCTAATGGCACAAAGATCCAGTCCCTACCCTTCCAGAAATGCTTCTCCTCCCGTCACACAAGCCTCCCTTAGCACCTGCGTCTGGCATTCCCCACGTATACTTTGGAGAATCCTCAAAGACATTTGTGCCCTTCACCACATTCCTCCAACCACCTATGAAGTTGTGAAACAAACGTTATCATCCCGGAAGGCTCACATACTTTACTGAGAGTTTATTCAAATTCCGATTTAGATTGGGCGTTTTATCAAACTGCTTCTAATACTATAGAAGATGGCTGCACTTTGATTTCTTGCATCTTCTTTTCATTACCCAAACTTGTATTTACTTGTCCTTCTCTTATGAAGCTCCTAAGACTCAAAGATAGCTTTAAATCATAGAAAATACTTGTTCTGTAATGTCTAGGGACTTTCACATGAAAATGTCTTCAGGAAAAGAGAGAATTCCCTGCATAAGTAAACTCTTCACAGCAGTCTCTATAGATAGTTGCCTAATTTATTTTCGTTTTTATAGCCAGCCTCGAATACTTCTGTCCTTTTGCCCAAAGAAGGCTGATAGCAACAACTCTAAAGTCACTGATTAAGCAGTCCAGCGCCCTACAGAAAAAGCTTATTTCATCTTTGGGAACATATTAATTGCCTTTTCTTCTTGTTTGTTTACAGAAATCACTGCCAACAGGACAAGGGCATCCATATTGATGTTTTGCAACATTAGGACTGATTAAAGTCTCCCGAGAGCTTGATAGATTCTGAAACAGATACATCCATTAGATGGTCCCTTATATATGACGTTAAACTTCCAGTGTTTTGGCAACCTCTGATGCAATTTATCTGTGGCAAATTCTGAAGGAATAAAAAATGAACTCAGTTCCACTCTAAGCTTTTCAATGTTTTTGCTTTTATTGCTTATTTAAATATTTTTACTTAAAGAAGGGTGTTTCCCTTCTGTAGAAGTCCCAAGTTTACTTCCTTAGGTGTACACTTCTTAACGTTGAGGGCTCGCTCTCTTGGACAGAGGAAAAGGGTTCTGTGCATTAACGCGCCCCAGACCTCAGGCTCGATTTCCAGTTCACAGACACGCCAATAGCCTTTTTTTTGTGTGATCCCTGGCTAACTGATGGGATTGATATGTAGGTGTTGAGCCTGAGCTAGCAGTAGCTGACACTGTGGATGGCTGTTGAGTGACCTGTACAACAGGAGGCTGGCTGGTCACGGCACGGTTCCGCACACGGGCTCTGTCACCTTGGCAGATGAGGGAACCTTTGAAGTAGCAGCCAAGGGCAAGGGCCAAACTTTAAACCCCAGAGTGTGGTTGGTTTCATCTTCCCAGATGAAGGCTAAAGCTTACAATTCTGGAAAATTATAATTTACCTTGAACTAAATGTTTATTCAGCCTGAGGTGGATCCTCCTCTCTGTCAAACGTAATATTGATTCATTCCCTTAGCGGCTGATTGCAACACATTCTCCCGTCGTCATTCCTTGTTCTGGCCCACCTCCTGCAATTGCTTATAGCCCTACTCTAGTGTAACACAGGCTCTTCATTCTAATCCATCCTGTAGCATCACTACCCTATGCACTTCTGCTTCTTTGGCGTGTGTGTCACACTCTGCATGTGAGTGGTTATTACCTGTGTTAACAAATTTCAGCTCAGTTTCCCTGATCTTGAAATTTACATGTGTTTTTTAGGAGCCAGTTGCTTGACACCTTAAAAAAATAAGGCAATCACTAGAAGCATTTTACTTTTTTTTTTTCATACGTGGAACTAAAAAGAACAAGACATGTAGTACTCAAGAAAATCTGAAAAATCAATTATTTTTCTCCATAAACCATCATTTACGTCCTGAGTCACAGCAGGAACCATGGTGCCTCACTGTCTTTGAGCAGCGAACCACAGGAGTGACTGTCGCAGTCACCTTATAGCGAAGGATTTTGTTCCTCAGACACGTTTCTCCCACAATAGCAACAGTCCAATGACAAGAAAAAAATAGCTTCTTCCCTTACTCCCAGACAACTATCTGGCAAACACACTTATAATTTCCTGAAGGGGCCTGGAGTGTATAAGTTATAAACACAATAAAACCAAATGAGGACACAGCCACGAGGCAAAGGTTGTGGCCAGGAAGAACGGAGCATGAATCCAGCAAATCTGTGGAGAGCCTTGCCCTGGGACCCAATGGCCACAAAGGACTCAAGGAGCCTGAAAGTGTGCCAGCCCCTGAGCGTGCCCTTCTTCTCCTGTCACAAAACCGAGTCTTCACATTTCCCTTTTGAGTAACCCAGAACAACTGTCCTGTTTGAAGCCCTGATCTCCCTCACCCTTTGCCATTAGCTGTAGTGTAGGGTGTCTGGACTTGTTTGCTTTTGCTAACCAAACGCTAAGGCATTGGCCTTTCCTGAAATAATTTCCCCAGCTGGGAAGTGATTAGCAAATTCATACGCCTTGGTGTGGACTAAAGGAGTTCATCACCATTTTTCCTTGCTACTCAGCTTGAAAGCATGCTCACTCTGAACTGCAGCTTGGAGGCTGTGCAAGCAAATCTTGCCAGTGGGTCTACGGAATGAACACTGCGAAATTACACGGAAATGCTCACACCCACCGGGCAATACAATTCAATGATTTTTTTTAAGTGAAAAACAAAAGAATACTGGAGCTTCTTGATAAAGCATCTGCATACTTTTATTCTATTTTATTTTAATTATTTATTTTTAAGTGGAAGGAGAGGAGGAGGAAGGCAGCATTTTATTTAAACCGTAGCTACAAGTTTACAGTTAAAAATAGGGTCATTTTACCAAGAATTGTAGGTAGATGTCTCCACCTCGTGGTGTCAAATTGAAGTATCTTTAGAAATATTCTGAAATGCTTTTCATACTAAGGCAACATGTTAATTTCACCTTTGTAAATTTTTTTCCAAGGCAAACTGTATTTTTCAGCAACGTGCTTATGCAAAAAAGGTAGGGAGGAAAAAGGGTTTATGGAAAATTTGACGTATATATACATATACAATGCTGCATGCGGTTACCCTTTCTGTATACCATGATCCATATCCTGCACAGGATGAATAGCTTTCTGATGCCAGGTTTAAAGCATTCTTGTCTTGTCAAATTCGTTTGCCTGATCTGTAAATTGTTGTCTGATTTTTGGAACTCTAGTTCTCACAAGAAAGTAATAACTCATCAAAAGAAACAAAATGAGTCAAAGATCAGAATGGGTCAGTTTTCTTAGGCTATTAAGCAAGCATCCACCACTTGCTAAAGGCATGCACATGCTTTGACCTCGAGGACAGCTAAAATCAAGCTTTCTACAGCACAGAAATTACACTATAGGGTGGTGGCTTGAAAATACTGCTGGAAAACAGATAACTCAAAATGAATGATCAAAAATCCATTTTCCTCAGTCCTAGTGTCTTTCAAAACATACTTTTCCCATGTAAGATGACAGGCTGTAGAAGGGTCCCACAATATCTCCTTATTTTCTAACTGATATTCTAAAACATGAAAAACAAAACACCCTCTTCATTATATATACTTGAGAAACTTTCTCTGAATTTCCTCTAGAAGTCACTCATTGGGGAAGAACCTCTTGGAGGACAGATTATCAGGCAATGGGACAAGAAAAGTCCGGTTCAAGGCTCTGTCTACAGAGAAAATTACCAAGAGAAGGGCCAGCACATAACCTCTGCTCTCACAAGCAGATGCAGTCTGCACGCAGCAGGGACTTTGGTTTCCGTACACGTGCCGAAGCGCTGATTAGCGTAAATTCGCTTTTTATGGGCTACTTAACCTGCACCGCTCAGAAAGCGGTGGATCTGCTGCGCCGTTCAGCGGGAGCGGCGGTCACGCTGCATTTACACAGGCGGCCAGCAGAGGGCGATGCCCCGCCACGAACCATCAACGGCGCCACGGGAGCTGCGAGAGGCGCTGAACGGGAACAGAAACGGGTCCGCGCCGGTGCGGGACAGCGCGGGGCGAGAGCTGCCTAAGGACACGGCCAAGGGTAACTGACTGAACTTTAGTTACGGTATAGGATGCCCCAGGACACCTTTTATAGCAGAACTGATGCTGATCTCTTCAAAAATATGTCCTGTGACTATATTCCACATAATGAGAATTTAAAGAATACTTTTTAAATTTAGGCAAATTTTTTAAAATAAATAATTTCATTGTCCATAGCAGTAGTTCGGCATAGGAATGAATTCTGGCTCTTCTGAAAATCTTCTCCAGAATTATTATTTCATCACATTTAGTTCAGCAATCTCCAGTGAAAGAGATCAAACGGCACAATGACAAAAGCAGCAGCGAAGGACAGTACCAAGAAAGGCACTGCAGAAGTTTTAGCATTTAAGAAATTTTTAAAAACCTTACCACTTGGCAGATAATTCTATAAATTTATTTATTAGGATATCCAGAAATATATGGAATTTTTATTACAACAAAAATTCAACATGAAACTGTTGCACTCTGTCCCACCTCAAAATGTGTGAACCATGAGCTAAAGTATAAGTGGAGATTTGTTAATCTATGCCCACAAAAAGTGGTTTAAAAAGGTTGGCCATTCTGTTCCTATCTATTCCTTGGGGATGCCATGGTTCTCATTTCTTTTGTGTGGTCTGATGAAAACAACAGATGAGTTTTGCAATCTGCCAAAAGCTGAGCTAATTTTCTATTTTTCAAAATACTTGCCTGTCAAACTCTTTTAACTGTTCCTTTGCTGATCCTAAAAAAATATTATTGATTTAATAGAAAGCTTCTGGTGCCTTGGACCTTATTCAGGACATTCAGGTCTTCATGAAATAGCCACAACAGAACACACCATGTAAAGACAGGACTCATTATGTTAAAAAAAAAGATGATTTATCAAAGTTTTTGGCAAATGGTCTTTCCTGTCTGAAGGATTAATATTGCAGCTGAGACACTGCTTGCTTTTATGACCTTTCAAGGAAAGGATATTCCTCATCTTTACATGTCACTGGGCCTCAAATACAGAAAAAAAATGAATGAGGAGAGACAAGCAAAGAATACAGAAGTTGGTGTCTAGGCTTGCAAGCAGAGATCTTTGCTCCCTTAGCACAGCTCAGCAAACAGCTCCTGAAACAACTGAACATACTTTGTCTCCTGTAATTGCTAAGTCTCAAGACATGGATATATATTCACCTATTTTCATTCATATTAATTTCTTAATAGTAGAGAGAAACCAAAAGACAATGTTTTAAACAGATTGCGTGAGAAAATCCTAACTAGGTTTTTTTTGCACTACTGTGAAGCCATCAAATTTAATTAATACCGGAAATATTGACTTAGTGCTAAGAGAAACATTACCATTAAGCTAGAAACTCTTGTGGTAGTGATGCCAGCTCCCCATCTGCAGAGCAAGACAGACACTGAATCTCAGTAAAAATATCAGACAAGACTGGAAAGAAAAAAGACTTCATAGTTCTGCTCAGTGGTTTGACTGTACACCTCCTGCCAGTAATGAAAGCTATACTAGCGCCCTCCTATCTTATACGGAATCATACTGACAAGGTCATAGAGATGCCTTTAAAAATTCAGCGGAAAACCTGAGGAAGTTAAGGAAAGTGAAAAATTCAAGCAGCAGGACAGAAGTTGAAGACTTAAAAAAAACCAAACAAACATATAATTATAGAATGGTTAGGGTTGGAAAGGACCTTAAAGATCATCAAGTTCCAACCCTGGCTGAACTGAAACAAAAGAGATAAACCAAGTAAAAAAGGCAAGATATTTTAAAATACTGTTGTGTTCAGAGTGAGCATATTATTACATGTACTTCAATTTGTAGAAAATCAACTAAAGAGGATGACAAATTTTGGAATGTACAAGTGCTTTTGTAGAAAAGGAAAGGGCAAATCAAGCAATTAGAAAATCACTTCAGTCTATTTGGAACCCTAAACATTACGAGCATGTTGTCAGGAGAATGTCAGATTCAATTTGCAAAGGACTCACTACAGCAAAGTGTAAATAGGTAGCAAATATAAATATTCAGTCCATGCTTTAGCTGCTATGGTTATGAACAAATAGGAAAGCATGCAATTTATGTTCATAGAATCATAGATTCTATGTTCAGCTAGTTCTATTGACACTCTGCCAATCCTACCATCAAAGCAGCTGGATTACATGGCAACAATCCTAACCTGGCACACATCTCGGTTGGGAAGAAATTCAATGGCACCTTTCACCTGATCAGGTGAAAGATTCCCAACTTCTGTACTATGGTCACGTCTCATGATTGCTAGAGTATCAGTTTTGAAAAGTTCAAGTTATTAAATCAATATGCACTGAAGGATTTTAATAAGACCACTCTTGAGATACAGCTTTTAAGTGTACCGTATTTGCACAGAAAGGAACCATCCAGAGGAGAACAAAATGTATACATTGAGCAAAGTCATCACCTGATTATGTGGTAAGTTTAATTAATGTATCAGAAGCGACCGATCACCTTGATTCAATAGTCTTGGTCACTAGATTAGCTGTATTTCTCAAAAATGCAGCTACAACATTAACCTAGGAGATTAAGAGGCTCAAAATATTTATGTTCACAATTTGCTTACAAAAACTTTTCTTTTATATGATTTTATAGTTTTAACCCATCATTCATCCTGAATGGCTTGTCTCAGAGCATGTGTTGGGCTAAACAAGCATTAATTCCATGGATATTCCCTTCAAATCACCTTTGTGTGCAAAAGAAATCAAGAGTGTTGCAGTATGCGTCAAATACATTGCCTCAAAACTCAAGAAATGCGACAGAAGCCAAGTTTAATCTACTTATGAATTTTGCAACTGAAGCACAAAAATTATTTTGTGATGAAAACATGGCCAAAACCAGATAACAGCATTGTGATTGTTTTTTAAGTGTACTGTGCTTCTGGTAAAACACTGCAGGGCTAAAAGCAGTAATTACTCATGTAACCTAAGATACTAATTTTACTACTTCAGACTGAGAAGTTGGTTATTTGGCATCTCATCTCCAACATTGTTTCTCTGACATTACATACAATTTCTGCTTGAATGCTCCCTACAAACTGGTGGAAAACCTGTTCCTAGAAGTTTGGGGAAAAAAAAGAGACATGTATCATATACAAGCACAGTGTCACTGTCACTAAATAGCTGTTTTGTTTTGGTTTTTTGAGATGAATGCAGACTTTCTCACTCTGTACATCTCCTCCCCCAAATTATCAAAAACCTAAAACTTATTTCCTGCAAATACCAGCCTTTTAAACTGGACTAATTTGTCATATGGCATTACAGCAGAATGTGAGTTAATGTTTCCTGACATTATGTTCAATATCTCATGTCTTCTAATATAGCTCTTTAACTTTCATTGGTAGGAGATCATTCTCCCTTCTAGGTACACTGTCTCTATTAGTCTAAGCTTTATGCTTTTTCTGTTCTTTTATTCCTTCAGAAACACTGAGAAAACTATTAAAATGAGTGATAGACCCAAAGAGCCCATCTTGGGACTTGGCAATTCCTTTCTAAGTCCCATTGCTGTTTCAGCACCCTTCTCCTTCCCATCAGAGGTGCTTGCTGTTCCCGACCTTGGCACACCCCTCTTCCATCCTCTGCCCTCCGCTGCATCTCCTGCAGTGGTTCCGATTCAGCAAAGCTCTCAAGTGCCTAACCCTCCTTGCTTCTCCCTCCTGCTTCACTCTCAGTCCTGTCTCCTGGAATTCAACTATAAATATGGGTCACTTCCTTTTTAATACGGAGGTCAGATCTTGTTACCAAGAAATAAAGCTTCCCTCAGTGAATTGCTTGATGTCTCCCTGCCTCGGTTAACCCATCTCTGAGCTTCACTGGCCAGTTGTTCCCCTCAGAAGTGAAAATGAGCTTTAAGTCATACAATCCTGTCAAGCTCTTTGAGCTCCTCATATATAAAATAATCTGCAAAACTGGAAGGGCCTTACTGCATGAGCAGACCCTCAGGGAGACTCACTCCATCACCGACCCAAACACAGGCTCCCGAGTGCTGAAAATCCCTGCTGCAGCTTTCCTTGCATCCCAGTCATTCTTCACGGAAATGCTGCTACTCGGCAGATATAAAACATTTGGGAGCACTTGCAAGGGAGGTTCTAGGCATACAGGAGAACAACATCTCACACATAATCCCCTGGAAACTGAGCTTCACGACCTCGCAGCTCTGCAGTTTCCTTCAGAAATTATTTTCCCTTCTGCACTGAGAGAAACAGCACCGACCATCTCAGCTTGGTGCTACTGAACGTCCGTTCCTAGCACTGCAACTTGGAGAGAACTCAAAGCACCAGAAGCATGACTAAAAGGCTACAGTGACTGACTGGGAGGAAAGATTAAAAGTCTGAAATACACCTGAGAAATGCTTCCCTGAGGGAGTCACAGAATGAACCACCAGAAAGCTCAAAGACTAATCCCCCCTTTGCAGCCTTCAGCTTGTTACGGGAGCGTGGGTTACCAAAGCCGATCTCCATCCATGCCATTTTTTTCTACCCAACACAGGGCTTGACTGAAGAGATGTTGAGTTTGCAAAGGTTAAAGGTGGCTGCTTCAACCAACAAATGGGATTTAGCAAGAGGGCAGGATTGTTGTTCTTTCTTCTTTCAGGAATGAAGTGTCAGGAAGATGTGGAGGTCAAACGGGCCCCTGCTGAGCAGCTGAGTGATCGCACCAGCTGCGGAGGGTGCTGGGGCAATGCAAGACCTGGGGGCTCTCACATTTGGGAAGGGTATGCCATCTCCTTTTCCCACATCTGAAGGCAGAGGAATAACAGTGAGAGCTCCATTGGGAAAACAGGGTCGAAGCAGTTTAACTGGGAATGCAAAGTGATGTGCAGGAATTGAGCCATGCCCTGCGGAGAGACGTCTGCTCAGACTGCACAGGGGTTCCTGAACAGGAGCCTAAACCCACTCCTGGCTGAAGGGAACGTTGGACTAACAGACAGTCCTCCCTTCCCTTCTACCCCCCCAAGGGATAAATGGACATAAATGTTTGCAGAATTGAGTAGATCATTTCGAAGACTGAAAGGAGGACTGAAAAACAACAGACCTAGGCTTGCATTCATACAAACCCCTAATAACCGGTAGGACGGAAGTGAGCGGGTGTTATACATATGACACACACACAGTGAATGTGATTAAAATACTGGGCATTTGCAAAACATTCTGGACGCTGACTTGGGTTCTGCCAGTGCCTGGAACATTTGCAGCATTCATTAATTCCCTATAGTTTGGCCTCTCAGAAAAAGAGCAGTCTGGGGGTTTCCCTCCTGCCCGTTAGTAGGAAATACGTTTCAATGTTTATTCTCTACCGAAATACAGCAACAGATTTAAATATTGAGGAGAGTTCTTCCTAGAGAATAAATTAGGGTATCTTGCAAAATATTAAATATCTGAAAGTCAAGATTCACACGACAGAACAGAATTTGATGTTCAGAAAGATCTGGAATAAACCCACTCAATTTCTTGAAAAAGGCCAAGCTCTAAGAACGAACAGATATACCAGAGTAAGCACACCTTTTTTTTTTTGTTTTTCCCGATTCCTTGAAATGTTACAATTCTGAATTATACAGAAGCCAAATAAAAGCCCCTGTGAAAAATTAAGGCTCCACATCCATCTGCTGAAACTCTGTATCTATGAGAGAACACAAAACCCAGCAAAAAGGGTCGAAGGGGAAGAAGTGCACACAAGCAAGGCCTGGGGGAATAAGTACTGGAAATGGCTGCAAGCAGATTATGGAAACATGGAACACGTGCACACATAAATTGTCATTAAAAACATGGAGAACAACCTCGAGAGAAGTTGCAGTAACACCGACAGAGCAGGGTTTTGGGCATTCCCAGCTGCCACGCTTCTGTGAAAAAGGGCTGGAGGACAGATTCCTTGTTAATGTCTTTTCAACTGTGATGATGGCTCCAGAGTCTAACAATCTGCTTTCTGTTAAGAAAAACTATAAAACTTTCAACAAAAGATGAAAAACATGTCTTCCATTGGCATAAAAGCAGGAGATTTCCTTGCAGGAAGGAGAGGCACATTTAAAATTCCCTGGAAAGCAGAATACAGAATAACTGCCACCGGCAGCAAACTCCAGCTCTCAGCAAATACATGTGTTACAAAGCTAACAAAACAAACAAACAAAAATCACTCAAACCTTGCATGTGTGTGTGTGCGCACAAGCCAGGCTTAACACTTTCTTTAAATTTAGGATTGAGCTTAAACTACATATAATCAGTGAAGTCCTTTCTTACTTTTATTTCCCACTTCAGTTCTTGAAATTTGGCATTTGTTTAATTCTGTGTTAGGGCTTTTTCCAAATCCAAGACTTGCAGAATTTTATTAACATTGCAATAAAAATAACTTTATAGTGTTACAGGGAAACATTAAAGCTTTTTTTGTGTGCTGCTCTTTCCTTTAAAAAAAAAATACAGACATTGTTTCTTTAAAAGACTCCATCTGCAAATCCCATTAGATGTGCATATAAGGTTTCGGATGATTAATAGTTGCCTGCTTTGCTTTGGTTGGAGGCACCAAGTGTATGCACGTTAACCCCTCCCTCCCCTCTCTCACATTTCACTTCACAAACTTGTCACTCTCTCCCCAGCACAGTATTTAAAAAGTCTTTCACTGATGTCCAGCACTTCACAGGGAGGCAAGCTTCAGGCCCTGGGAAGCGATGCAGGGCCATCACTGCACAGACCTGGCTACCGCCTCCCCGTCCGCACAATGAAGATGTCTAGAAGAGTTCCCAAAGTGTCAAATCTGCAACAGCATAAAACCCACAGACAAACTGTTGTTTAGGAAGAAAATCTATTCTGTAAAATTTGGAAGATTTTTCCCTCTGCTCCTCTTCTGAATTTGAAGCCTGATCTATAACCAGTCACAAGCACTGGAGTGGGGACGGGACTGGCTGCAGATGGATCCCACCAGCAGCAGCTGCATGCGCAGCCCACAGCCTCCTGCCCCGCTGTGGGGGTGCCTGCGGAGCACCCACGCAGACGTCACCGCAGCTTCAGGGCTGAACCACTACCCGCCAGCACCATTCTCCTTCCATCAAAAATCAGATTTTGCGACTTACTCTGATTTATCAACCTCCTGCCTGGTGACTGCTCCCCACAGCTTCCCACGCGAGGAGCGGGCATTTGTGGAGCAGCACCCCTCTTTCCAGCACTTGGACTGGCATTTTGCAGCAACTGAGGCCAGAAGACTACTAAATCCAGGACTGGCCTTGAGTTCTGGGGAGTCAGAGGGCAGCAGCCCAAACCTAGTGAGCGCAGCAGTGGGTATGAATGAAGACGATGAGGGACCAGTAAATACTACAGATGAGACTGAGAAAAAGTCATCCAAAAGAAAAAGGGAAACCTCAGGTAGGTGACACGAAATCAGGGTTGTGGGATAGTGCAGGGTATAGAATGAGAGCACCTGTAAGATTAGGAATTAAGAAATAAAGCGGATGAGGAAAACATTTTGTAATTCTTGACGGGGGAAACTTACACAATGACACCACTGAAACTAAATGGCTTGGGTTTTGATGACCTCTGGTGTTCGTATTTCACTCCTTCGATCTTGTTTACATCCGCTGTAACTAAACAGGAATCACACAGGATGTATACGCTGAGCTGAAAGTCCTAGGATGAGGAGTTATAGACTGCATACCTGCCGTTTGTCCAAGTGTAAGAGAAGAGCAAAGAGTAAAGATCCCTCCCCTTGAGCTGCCCGTGCTTGTTGGAAGTGTTATACTAGGATTTTGACATCTCAGTTTATGGAAAGAAGTACAGGACGCAAAGTCTCCCTTTAGATATAAACTCTATTTAGCCTCAGGAGGTACCAAAAGTTTTCCGATCAGTACGATGTCAACAACACAGAAGATGAAGATAGTTTTCATTGTGTCA
This sequence comes from Syrrhaptes paradoxus, assembly GCA_013400615.1. Lineage (NCBI taxonomy): Eukaryota > Metazoa > Chordata > Aves > Pterocliformes > Pteroclidae > Syrrhaptes > Syrrhaptes paradoxus. The sequence continues at coordinate 63,905 of VZTO01003496.1, read as the reverse complement.
TCCTAGCTAGCAAAGCACATTCTTTGTACAGTGCATTATTCAGTAATTTCACAGTTACATAACCTCTGGTTTGATGCTGTCTCAAATCCAGATATGCGAGATCTGCATAAAATTGTTTTCTCCTAAGGAAGCTGTTAAAAATTAAGATGTTTATGCGCATTAATTCGCTACAGTATTCATTTACAAGTTACAGTGTGCTTTTTCCCACAGCACTGCTAGGAAGTGGGGAATATTTTCCAGTATCTCCATTTCACAGATAGAGAACACAGCAACAAAAATATTTATTTATAGTTTTTATAGAAAATCCATTTCTAATCCAATTTTCCCTTCTCCATTTTGCAATTTAAACAATTTGCTCTCTCTCTGTCACACAATTAGTCCTAATCTCTGTTCTCTTGCAATATGAACGGGCTGTCAGGGAACACATAACTAATACTGCAATCCTTGTTGAGCTCAAAATCTTGTTTACTCCTGTCAGTTATCTGTTTTTTCTTTAGAAACCCGGCTTTGTAGAATTTAAGTTCATTTCTATTGAAAAAGCGTGCAAAAATTTCCCAAAACTCAAATGCAAAGAAGTTAAAAAAAAATTTTTAAGCGAACAATGCTTTTATTAAAAGATTTGCTAGTCATAGGTAAACAGCAGATTTCGGTGTATTCAGTTTAGAGGGATATCCTTATTCTTAGAGAGACTCATTCCAAAGCACATCTCCCTGTTTTAAGTAGAAGACAAATGTTCCTTCTGTTCTCTAGTATCAGCACCCTTGACATTTTCTTCTCATACCTGCTGCTGTCCCATATACATTTCCCTCCAGGGGAGATGTAAGCAATGACAGGTATGGTGTTTCCTAACTTCTAGCAACTGTCGCTGTTGTACAAATTGTTACTCTGGCAAATGCAGAAAAATTAAAACATCCCACAGGGGATTTCCATGGCTTTTCAGTCCCCTCCCTTGTTTCTTACCAGACAGCAGATAGAATTATTTGATATCCCTCCTGCAAGCTTTTCCTTCCTTCTGTACCCAGACAAAACAAAAGAAATGAGGAGGAAGTCTCTCAGCAACTTTACCATTGTTTCCCTCACCTCTACAGCAGACCCAGAAATGCAGCTGGAGGTATCACATGCTGATTTTTTAAGTGGAACATATGTCTTTTCTCTCCTACTGGGAATTTCCCTTGACTTCTTTAGAAAAATCCAGGTACCCAGAGCCTTCTCTTCAGAGATTGGGCTCATAAAGAAAAATATACTGAAATCACTTGAAGATAAACCCTCCAAAATAAACTATTTTCTTTTAGTTGGTGCCTGAACTGCAGTACAGATGCAACATTACCATGGTTCGTACTGCTGTGTGCAAAAACCTTTGGTTCTTGTGAAGACCCTTGTTATTATGAGATACACAGTGAAGATCTTTGAACATGGCTTTTTGCAGAATATACTGGGAAAAGTCTAAAATAAACATATTTCTCAGACAAATAAGCAGAATTGTGTAAAAAAAAACAAAGCAGCTTGTCAATCTTTAAAACTCTCTTTGAAGCGGGGCTGTATTAAAAACCTCTACAGAACGGCTTTGTGATGGCAATAACAACAGTGGCACCTGCTGCACGGATTCGTGGATGAACACGCACACACCCTTCCCTTCCTCCACGGGCTTTAGTTCTTTAGATGCCATATTTAGTCTTGACTTCACAAGATCACCCAGCACCCTGCAGACAGAAGTTAACCTGGTGCCAGCTTTCACAGCTGCCTCTGCTGTCCAACCACAGCCCACAGCCATTAATATTTTCAAGCAAAATTTCGACAGAGTTTCTGTCTGGCCTGTCCTAAATTGTACTTGTGTTATTGGGCATTTGAAGTCCTCTGATCTCTGACAACAGTAATGTAATAATAATAGAATTCAGACAGCTTCATCTGATGTGAGTGAAACAATACAGGATGTGAGCCAGGGTGCAGCAGAAACGAAAACGTGATAACAGTGCGTAATGACTCCCTTAACAAGGTTAGACATACAATGTCCTGGACTGAAGAACTCTGGAAATTTTTTTATCAAAATGTGTAGAGCTGATCTGAATTCCCAACTGACAACATTTTTTCAGTCAGTGTCAAGACTGAGAAGAGGATTTTCTAAGCTTGCGGTTCACATTTACAGTCACGGTGGCATAAAAAGCGATAGGTGAGTCGATAGCAGCAGACAACCTGAGAAGGACCGAAAAGCAAAGTACAGGCAAGTCCCTGGTCAGTTTAAAGTGGTCTGGGTGCAGAATGTCATGTGTCATAGACCTCCGTATAAAGCTTCCATTGGGCATTATTCCATGAGGTGCACATTGAAGTAACTTCGGGATACTTTATCATCAGCTGCAGAATGAATCCATTATTTATGAGGTCACTCGACTAGCCAATGTTCCCGAGAGCTTTCAGAATTTTATGTTCCATAACAGCAAAATCTATGTGTCCTACTACTTGATTTAACCACTTAGAATAAGTGTACTCTCAAAGTCTTTAGCATGGAGAAAAAAGTAACGTTGTGTAGATGCTTCATATTTTTATTTTACTTTCTTCAACTGAGGGAACAATTGCAGACATCGACAGAGGTGTGCAGAATAACAAGCACCAGGTGCATTGATCTGGGCTGTGGATCACCACACACACCTGGCTAACAGATCCTCCCAAATTCTTGAGGTGCTCTCTAAGCAATACAAGGACCCTCTGTGGTGCCAGAATCCTGCATCTGCACAGTTCAGAGTCCTTACGCCTTCCTCCACACCACTGTTTACTGGCTGTTGTCATCAGACCAGTTCAACCCCAAGAGGGAGAGCGAGTACCTCACGAGACCAGACTCTGATTTGTTTAAGCTGGTCGTAGGCACAAAGCAAAGCCGACTCCTGCAGACCAGCTCCAAATCCTGAATTTGGCCCATTGTTTTGCAGGGAACAGGCTGCATCTTCATACATACATGTACGTATTAATCCCTGAGACAGTATTTGTTTTGGAACCCTTATAGCACAGGCACACGTACCACACGGGTTCCTGCAGGTGTTTTGCTGCAGTGGGGGAAGGCGGCTGCTCGGTTCGGCCACACAGGGACGCTGGTTGGGATCCCGGAAGGCATGCTTCACAGGAGATGCAGATCCTCTTGGGATTCCTGAGCAGCTTCTTTTTTCAAGCTGCTAATACAGGAGGAAAATCTTTCCTCTCACATTTCCTATTTTCCACATTCCTTTGTCAAAACTCTGAAGCAGCGAGGCCCAATATCCACTTTTGGGATATCATAAAACCTCCAGCCACAAATAACCGTGTGTCTCTTTACACCACACCAGGCACACAGCCTGGATGACAGGATCCAAGCTACACATCCTGCTCTCTTCCCAGAAATACTTAGCTATTTAAAATTTGTGTTATTTTTTGGAGATGAAAACTGGTGAAAGTGCCTCTTAGAAAGAATGTCCTTTGCCCAGGTCTAAGTGGCGAGTTCACATGTGCACCCAGGTTAATTTGACTGCAGTGATTTTAGTGCCTGCTCTGTGTTATTAGCATTGCAGAGCCGCTTCACCCCTCCACGTATTCGCTAGCAGACACCCAGGGGCAAGCCCTTGAGACCAAGGCTCCCAGAAGCTGGTGGCAAAGGAACATCTGGATGATGATGCTGTGTGTCGTGCTCATTGCTACCATCTTGCCTATCATCCCTACGTAGAAATATTATGCTAGGACACACAGAACGTCATTGCACACTGCTTACAAAAAATAATCAATTAATTAATCCTCAAGATAACAAGAAACCTACTAGTATCTGCAGTTCAGCGGATCTAGCCAACCACAGGAGCAAGAGGGGAGACAGAGTTAAGGAACCGGTAAACTGGCTCCCTGAAGGATAGGCAATTTGGGTTTTGCTCACTGAAACAGGTGCATTTTTCCTTGCATTGCTTGGAGATCCTTCATAAACACCAATTTAAAAAACACAGGGGAAAAAAAACAAAAGAAAAAAAAGAAAAAAAAGGCAAAAAAAGGAAAATAAAAAAAAAGAAAAGCAAAAATAAAGACAAGCAAAAAAAAAAGAAAAGCAAAAACGATTGCCACAGTCTCAGGCAAAGTCAGTCTGTCTTTGCTTTTTTAGCATAATTAGTCCAGCATCTCTTTGGCTATGGCTTGAAATTTGGCTCTGACATGACTCTTGACCACACTGCAGCCAGGTGCACAGGTAGCAAAGAAGTTTTTCAGGGAAGCGCAGCGACAAGGATGATACTGGGGCCAAGCCTGCGCCTGGATACCAGAGCTCCTGGATACCAGAGCTCCGGGTAGCGTTCGTTAACGGGGATTACAAGCAGCTCGAAGTCCGGAGTATCGCGTGCCTGGCGCGGCTGGTTTTGCCACGTTCCTCACGTACACGCGGTATCTCCAGGCCACTCGCCAGCTTAGGGTGTTTCCCAAGAGACTTCACCTCGCGCCCTGCACCAGAGGCCGTCCCCGCGCCCGTCACAGCCACCGCCGGCCGGCTTGGCTGCTGCTGGGCAGGTCAGGGGACAGAGACAGCGTGTAGGTAAGGAACGAAAGCAAAGGTGCAGGGAAGGACACTATCGATGGAAGGACAGCAAGGAGAGCTTCCTTCCCACCCCTGCTCCTTCCTGACCCTGCAGACCCAGCCCTGCGCTTCTGCGGCTCTGACACACGCTCCCTGGCTCCGAGCTGTCCCACCTCCGTCCCTTGAGCCCGGCTGACACCGCTCATGAGTCGTGCTGAGCTCGGGGCGTAACGCCAACTTCTTTAAACTTCCCCTGAGTTTCTATCAGGCCTCACACAGACCAGCGTAACTGCAAATTACACAAAACGTGTGCTTGTCTCCTAGAAAAACAGAACTCGAGCAACAAGGCAGAAACGAGCAGCAGATCACGGAAGGAAAGGACGGCTTTCACAAAGGAGCAGCTGCGGGAGCTGGAAGCGGAATTTGCCCACCATAACTACTTGACAAGGCTCAGGAGATACGAGATAGCTGTGAACCTGGACCTCACCGAGAGACAAGTACTTCCTGAACCCCTGCCTCCCAGCTGCTTCTTCCCCCCCCCACAACTTCTCCCTAAAGCTAAAAAACAAATGGGCTATTTGAGGGTGTACTTTTACAATGGCACAGAGGTATTTTAATACAAAACCTCCACATTCTTTTAAAACACACTTGTTACAAATCTCTGTAAGTAGTTAATAAATGTAATTATGTTTATCTAAACTAAAGACACGTTTGGGAATAACTGGCATCTACCGAGCTGCTGTTCACTGCCACTCATTGGTATGTACTGATATGTCAAGGCTTACAGATGCAATATGGATTATCACTTTAGGCTGCGATTACCAAGAAATTATCAGAATGATGTTTCATAAATGCATTTTTCCTGGGACAGGTAGTGTTTTGAGGTGATAAGGAAAGACAAAATTGCAGAGTTGTGGAGAGAGATATTTCTGTTCTCTCATTGTGATCCCAGTCAGGGTTTCCTTATCAAAGCTTAGTGGACAACAGAGGAGTTGCTCAATTAAATGAAGCAAATTACAATTCCTGAAGCATTACCTTGGATGGACCAGATGTTAAAAGACAGCAGATGCACTGTGCATTGGAGTGATGTGCTTAGCTGACATTAAGACAAATTCTGGGCAAAGCACTCCTACTAGCTTTGCGGGTCTTAAACACCTGCCTGGACCAGTTTAGAAAGAATTGTTCCTGCCTTTGTTAGAGAGACGGATTACTTAAACTTGTGCGGTTCCTTTCACCTTTTCTTCTAGAATTCCACAAAACATCTGTCTACCGATAAACACACATATGCATAGGTCTGCTTATAGAGCTCAGATCGAGGCAGTAAGTAATTATTTCCTTTTTATCACCCAGGTCAAAGTATGGTTTCAAAACAGAAGGATGAAGTGGAAACGTGTTAAAGGCGGACAGCCAGTGTCCCCACACGAGCATGACACAGAAGATGTGGACTCTGCTGCCTCCCCCAGCTCTGATTAGTCCTTGCAGAAATAGGAGAGGAACACGGAGAACGTAATTGAGCAGAAAGTGGATGCGACACTGCTCCTGGCCAGCTACACCATGAGATGATCCTGCCTGCAAAATCTGTAGCCTTGAGTCTTTGCAAGGTGTACGATGCTTTAGGTTACAGAGACAAGTGAAGAACGCAGGGAAAAAAGCCAAAGGAGGGCATGGTTTTGTTTTTGTCTGAATGGATTTAACTCTCTCTGGAATTGTCTTACTAGCACAGAATAAAAGCTAACAAGCACTGAATATAAAACAGGAGTAGTGTTGTCGAGGCTCTCAAACACGCAGAAAATACAGGTTGTCAGTCAGCAAGTGATAATGCAACTGTACCCTCACCCAGCCCTTCCCTGGTGACATCCACTCATTCTGCACTTGAACTTGACAAGGCACGTTTTCTTTGTGCCTTACTTTAAGGGAAACAAATACTTTGTCACTGATTTTTCTTTTAATATGAATTGAACACCTCTATGGCTAGGCAGTAAAATAAAGTAAGATAAAAATCTTAGGTCAAAACTATATACACAGAATTCTGCTCACCAGTTTCAGAAGAGATGGCTTTCACATGGACGGTCCATGAGGACAGGTGTCTTGTTGACGGCAGCAATTTGCAGAGGGAGATTTCTTCCAAGCTCACTGTAAATCCTGAAATTAAATTGCTAGATCTCAATTTCAAATATTTTTTTCAAAGCACTCATAGCAGAGACGAGGTCCTCAACACAACAGCTATAACTATTTTGTTTTCAACATTTAAATCTATTTCACTGAAGGGAAAACTACTTTTTAGTGCTCCCTTTCTTTCCGATTTATGGAATCTCTCTGGAAACCCACGGTTTTCTTAGTGAATTCAGGATTGTCAGAAGAAGCAGAAAACAATGGTATCTGGAATGATTTAACACAGCTTGCCGTCTAAAGATTCTCATTTCATTTTTCATTGGAGACAAAACTTTCCTCCAAATAAACATGCACATCGGTATATTTAAATTACATATTAAAAAAGCTGTTAATCCAGGTATTGTGTGGATTTACACTCCTTACTGTCTTCTAAATAAATATCTGGATTTATTAAATTACAGCTGTGTGATCAATTTAGCCCTTCTTGCAAACTTCCCGTTAATAGGGGTTTTTTTGCAAATTTTTGTTTTTAGTGTTTGCAAACTGATCAAATATTTCATACAAATTAATAGCATCTGTGCTTTTTAAAACAAGTAAACATGTTGTGTCTTTGATCACCTCTGCCTCTAACAGGGTTTGAGGACACCAAGAAATTTTACCAGCAATGTTTAAAGCCACGAAAGCTGACACAGGCAGCTGCCCGTACTTCTAATACAAATAATATATAAACAAAGCTTTCCAATACAGGATCATAAAGTGCCATGGCACCATCAGAATTCTTAAGAACATTTCCACTTGAAATTATCCCCCCTTTCAGCCCAAATTTGTCATATATCAAAACATATAGTTTTAGAAAAGCTGCAGAAGCAGCTTATTTTGTGATGAAAACTTTTGGGCCCTTGGCTACCAACATAAACCGAAATCAGCTCCTCACCCAGAAACAAGGCTAATAAATCTTCCCTTTCAAGGAAGCTGCCAGTGGTAGTATATTGCATCCTAATTCACTTAAAAGCTAGTCGATGGGAGCTCAGTCGTACCCGTAATTACAGTTCCTGAGCAGTTCTCGCTCTGGCTTTTGAGAGAAGGTACAAATCACCTGTGAGATCATTTTATGCTTCGGCAGTTTCCACATGAAACCATCTGCTCAGTCTAAGACGTCAGTGTTCTGTGAAGGAGCATTTCAGTCCTGACATCAAAGCATCTGACCCCTGAACCTCTGGTGCCAAGAATCTCCCAGGCAAAGTCTGCTGTCTGGGAGCAAAATCTCTGACCTGCAATTATTTTTCACAGAAATACACATCAGGCTTTATTCTCCTCACAGAAGGGAAGTAAGCTACCTGGGGATGTTTGGCAAGGCTTCCCGTGCCTGATTCTCAATAAATAATCTGAGCACACAATCACCCACATGACATCAGAGAGGTCTGTCAGGTCTTCCACAGGAAGCACACAGAGAGAAGCAAGAGGCAGCGCAAATAGCCCACAGGGAACGGGGAAATCTGTATAAACACAAAAATATGTGCTGCAGCCCTTTTACATCTGTGCTGCCTCTTCTAAATACAGGAAGAGAAGCACTTTCCTTAGAGTCATAGATTTTACGGACGCTTTATCTACCTAGCCAGTTGCCAACGCAGCACAAGCCCTGATCTGTTTCACGTGGTTTCTGCATGCCATGGCTCCCCTGCTGTCAGCCCCCAGTCTCCCTGCCTCTTTCCACAGCAGTGAGCTACTGATCTTTCCAGTCAATAGAGCTACTTGGACAACTTTAAAATAACTCAAATGTGTCCTGTACTCCTGCATACACACTTGACGAAATCTTAGACAAGTCCCCAAACCCACTAGAAAAAGTTTAGGTCTTACATAACTTTACAGAATTACTGATTTTCAATGCCAAAGGAAATATTTTAAAAAGGGCACCCAGAAAATGGTCAAGATTAGTGTTTTGGGTGCATCTCTCAAGTTTCCTATGAGGTTATGCTTGGCTGTTTGCTCTCTAGTTTGACTATAGTCTCTAATCACTCCTCAGGCAATTTATCGTGTAGAGGAGATGAGAGAACTCACACCATCCTCGTTAAGCCAGCTGCTCACAACTGGGTGACAGGCACATGAGCTTTAAGAGGTTCTCTCTCTTTTGACATTACAAACAAAGATAAGCAGGATGGGTGAGCATTGCTGGGTACAGAACCTACATAAGCAGCCCAGGTCACCCCCCGATTGTGAGTTCAGAAAATGAGTAAATGAAACTCTCACCTCTCACAAAACACCACCTTCACACGTCCCCAAGATCTCCACACTATGCTATCAGATACTGAACAGCAATCACAAAATAAATAATTAAAAGAATGACAACTATGAAGGAAACCTGTGAAAAAAACCTGGATGCTTCTTTTTCTATATTTAACAATCTGGAGAAGTAATTTGTCAAAAGAAGTAAAAGGCAAAGATGCACAGCAGAAGCACAATAGATATCAATACATAGGTATACATATCCAGAGAGAGAGAACACAAAAGACATTTGGTATATGACGACTTCTGGAATTAAGATTAATCCAATCTAACAAAAAAAAAAAAACAAACCACAACACCACCACACCATGTTTCAGAAAACACCCTTCTTATTAAAAATCACTTTAAATTCTTTAGACAAAATCAATTAAGTTGGCATTGCAACCTTCTTGTGACCTCTAGTTTCTAGAGAAACAACATTGCAGCACCCTGTTTCTGCTGTTTGGAGCACAGAGGTCCTTTCAAGGTGAGTTACACAAATCTGGAGCACCTGCCTTTATGAACTTTTCAACAGCCTGGCCTCTCCCCATCACTCGGTGTCACCCTCTGGGCAGGCAGCCTCTATCCGCACCGTTTACTGCCCGGTAAGGTGGGTCTCTACTGATGCACCGACAACACTCGCCTCAGCCCCTGCAGCAGAAAACGCTCAGGATCAGGCCTGACTGGGGAATGTTACTTCACTGAGTAATGAGACAGAGAGGAACCCCGCACAGGATATGGCTGTGTTCTGTCAAACTTTATTTCAGTGTACCTCTTGGCCAAGACATAATCAAAATCTTCACTTGCAGAGTTAGTTTCAGCTGTTGCATATCTGGTTTCTGCCCATCCTTTCTCACCAAGTCGAGTGTTTAGTGCTGGATAAAATGATGCTGGCTTCAGCACAACACACAGCTTGTGGCTGTGCCACGGGACCACTGATCGACCCTGTAAACACTGCTAGAAGAGCTATGTCTGGATCCTCTGCCCAAATGATAAACACAGGGAAACACGCTATAGCCACCCATGTGTGCGCACTGAAGGGATACCAGCAGCCTGCGCCTCTGGAGGAAAGCTGCCGCTGTTCTCTGGTTAGCTGTGCAATATTGGGAGATAACGTAGATGCCCCAGATAGCATGTCTAGATGCCCCATGTAGTTTAGAATATCCTATATTTTATTGTCAAATCCCACGGTCCCTATGAAAGCAACTGCAATTCTGCTTTTTCCATATCCAGGAATAACAGAGATCTTTTCTTGACCTAGCCACGAGAAGCAGGTATCTTACAGTAATAAACAAATGATGCAGAATTCTGACAACAAATACTTTACAGTTACGGAGTGTTGCCTGTATAGATGATCATTGCAAGTGTGGACAGAAAGGGAAAAATCTTTGGCACATGGGCTGAGTCTGTACACAGACACACACACGTCCGGTCACGTCACGCGAGAGCGCTGCCCTGCGACTCCCCGGCTGGTATTTCCTTCTTACCGATTATGAAGGCAATCCTGCAGTTTCTTTCAGAATCAGCAGCTCTCCCTTTCCACCTCCTAAGGCCAAGTATGATCATGTCCTCCTGGGTCTAGGAGAGTGACTCCAAACATTAATCTCTGCTGCAGAAACACCGGTCTCTGTCAATGTAATGTGGAAAAACCCCAGCCTGCCATTTTTCTCTTTTCACTGGATACACCTTGTCACGTGTCTAGAAAAGCCTAATGTTTTGTTAGGGAGAGCAAAGGTTAACACACACCAGATGGCAGAGAAGCTTATTCCTGTGGAAGCTGGAGAAGTGTTCAGCTGAAAATACATCAGGTTGGAAATCTGGGGAAGAACGACGAGAGTTTTCTCAGCATTCTACACAGAAAAAACCCAACAAACCAAACCACCTGGTCTGAACGCAAACCACTGAAAGTCCTACCACTCTTTAAGGTCTCTAGAGCTGCCATGTCTCTTGGAGCATTACGTGTGTTTCATATAACACACTGGTCTGCAGCCAGCTTGAGAACTGGCGTGTGTATGACACTCTGTCGAGACAGACAGAGCCCTCACCGAGGGCACGGTGCTAGCTGCTGAGCTCACACACGGCCATTTCAGCTTCACAGAAAGCGCCGTGGAAATTCTGTGCTGGTGTGTAGCAGTGACTAGATTTTTAGGGAGAGAGCCACTATTACTGACATGAAAGCAGTGGACTTGGGAGCGGCCAGAGCTCCCCTGGATCACCTTTATCTCACGCTTCTGGTGTCATCCAGAACAGACCTCCTTCCCACCTAGCCAAGAACTCCTGTGCTCCCTCCTTCCAACAGTCTTTCACATCCCAGCCCCTGGGAAATCACCGATTTTTTCCCATTCACAGATGAAACAAGTCTTGGGGCACAGAGACCTGGTGCTGTTCCCCACTCGGCACGCGGGTGCTGCGGGAAATGAGGCTGCAGCCAGAGCAGGCGGGGGCACGAGGGGAGCCTGGCAGCTGCTGAAAGCGCACGTTCCTCCTCCAGCCTCCCAGCCTGCCGTGAGGGGACAAGGAGAGTCAAAGTCCCCACATGTACAGTGGTGCTGACTGGGGGGCATGGTGCGACTAACGAACCCAAACCCTTCAGTTCATGCTGGAAAACAAGAGAGCCCTGCTAGGAAACACTCCGCAGCCAGAGATTTTGACTGGGTTACATTCTGCATGAGCAAAGCTTACAGATCCGACTGCCAGCAGGATTTCCTACACATGGAGAGAAGCACACACGACGGATTGGGGCCGCTTACAGGACAGACACACAATTTCTCAGTTACCCCACTTTCTTCCCTCACCTCTAGCAGTGCTCATATTAAGTTTCATCAACCACTATCTCATATTTTGGGTAATTCCCTTCCCTTGAGGAAAGCGTATATCCCCTTCAAGAAATGTTATACGTCTGTATTAGCAGCTAGACTCTGAATACTGGATCCACGCAGCGATTCTAGGCAGATTGACAGGAAATCCATTTTCTTCCAGCGATCACAGTAGAAGTGCTTCTGTCTGCCTGGAACTGGCCTGGTGTGGCTGTAAAATAACCTCAGCATCAGGCTATCGCCTTTCAGGCTGTATTTGTGAGTTACGACGGGGCAGTTTCCCCTGCAGGGCCGGGTACAGGCAGATGTCCGCAGAGCCCTGCAGCTCCTTTTCCCCACCCTCCCCCCACACAATGCCACATTGTTCTAATTTCTACACAAAGGAAGGATTTTCATACAGGACTAGACTGTTCCAACACTACTCCCTCCCTCTATACTGTATTTTTTTTTAATAGCTTTTACACAAGGGTAAGCAGCCGGTTGTCTGGAAACTCCTTTGGGAGCAGATTGCAAAGAGGTAACAGCAGTGAGTAACAGAGAGGATGGTGACTTCATACCATGGAGGTTTGAGTCATGTTTCTCTCCTTTTTAAAGAGGAAAACATTTTTCAAACCTTTCTCAATCATGCTGTGGGTCCCTGGATTTGCAGCAGGAAACAGGCATGTGAAATGACACTTAGGCTTTCACTGAATTAAAAAGTAGAGGCTGTAAGAAAGATTCCGATGCCCGACACTCATACCCCATGATAATCCCTCACCCACAATCCCACATGCAGATATTCCCTACACTGGGGAATTTATCAGCAGGTGAGCACTGGCCCAGCAATGCCACAGTGAGGTCGATGACGGGAGAGCTACCAGAAAAAGGATTGTTTCCTCCTTTCAACACTCATCACAAACATCCTTACAGTTTTATACTTTCATCTACTTTTCATTCTATATTTCGACCCTTTCCACTATATACCTCGAGAGAGAGAGATGATCAAGAAAAGTGGTGTAACTGATGAGGATCTGTGCACAGTTTCCAACACAGAAGGAGAAAAGTCTACCCGATCTAATTTCATGCCCCAGTTTCAGGGTCACTAACAAATCTGGCCAGGAATTTAGTTTCCAGGGAAAAGAAGTATCACTCTCCATGATAATTATTCATGATTGTTTCTGTCTGAAGTTAATTGAAAAGGAGATTTGGGGAGAAAGTGCAGCTCAAGAAGCTGAACTTCATTCAAGTGTTTTGATATTTCTTGCTCAGGTCACTTCTGCTTGCACCCAAGGTCAGCCCTACTCCTCTTCCCTTCAGTGTGACTATTTCAGGTTGACTTCAGCCTATGCTTGTCTATCATTAGCTGATTTTTGCTCAAAGAATCTGGTCTAACACACTCAGACCTGACTGCAATCTCCAGCTTTACACATCATTAACAGAGAAAAAATACAGCATTTCCAGGAAATTTATGCCAGGGAAACTCCTGATTTTCACACAAAGCTGGAAGCAGGCCTTCAAACAAGACAAGAGCAAGTAAAAATAAAAAAAAACCTGCATACGCAATAGGAAAGCCCCAAAAGTTGCATTCCCTGATTCTTCCACTTTAAATGCTCTTATGGTTGTCAGCTTTGTGACAGGTGGAGTCAGAATCCATACGTAAGTACGAGAGGATCTACCGCTACCTTTGTCCTCGGGCGGGCAGATTTGCACACTCCCATCTCCACGTCAGTCCTTGGGGTTCACAAGCTCCACAGCTCCTCTGAGCTACAATCGCCACCACAAGCATCAGAAACCAGCACCAGGTGCCCACCGCAGCGCGGGCCAGGCAGGCACCACGCACAGGGCATCGTGGCTGGCGGGCACGTAAAGACCTGCTCACAGGCACGACCAACAGGGCTTTGGAAAGAAGGTGACAAGCCAAGCAGAATAGTCTGCTCAGACCTGCCAGCGCATTCTCACATGTTGAGAAAGAGAAAGTTTAAGAGAATTCTGGGATTACACGGCAATAAGAACAACTTAAAAAAACCTAAACAAACAAATCTTCATTTTTAAGAGCTCATCCTCCAGTAGCAACACAACTCCTTTTCTTTTTGCAACAGCACTGGCTCAGACACTCCTTTATGTCACATTTCTCATGAACAATTATCAATATATTGTTTTTGTATGCTTCACATCAGTTTTTAAGTATGTTACAGGGTAAGTCTTCTACACAAGAACAGTGCCCCTTTCTTCTGCATGGTGTGTGGTTGGCTGCTGGCTGCAAAGACGGTCCCTGTCCCCTAGCTGTACAGGAGCTGCTCACCAGCCCTGCCAGAGAGAGCAGAGCAAAGGCAGCTGTGTGCAGCTCTAGGAAACGGCTGGGGAATTTAAAAATGAAAAAAGTGACATCAGACACCACAGAGGAGATGCAGGAAAAGAATCTCCATGAAGGATTTTGCAAATAGAAGGTAAGGAGAAAAATAATTCCAAAATACACTCTTAATGATAGGACTGTTTTAGTTTAAACATTTTCACCATGTGCTGGATGCATATGTATCCCATACTCTATTCTACGCATTCTGCCAAGAAAATGACACAAAGTGTAAAATAAGGCTTCCTATTTAAAAGGACTAGCAGCGTGGACTTGTGTCAGGCTACTCACTGCCTTCAAGTGGCCTTAATTTAGCTGGATTGAGTTATAGCAAAGTTATAATAAAGTTCCTTAAAGTATCACGTTAAAAATAAGGCTATTAAAAAGAGAATTAAATGATGAGATGAAAAATCGTCTGTCTCAGGCAAACATTTTAGGCACATCTCTCTCTTGTTTATTTGCAGAAGAGAACACAGACACAACCAGGGTATGTTTTACATTACACAACATAAGGGTTTGTGGCATTCCTGTCTGCACTGAAGACATGTTTATACTGTTAGGTTCCATTATGAATCTGTTTAATATCCTGTGAATGCTCAGAGCCCTTTGCACACTCCAGGCAGGAAGTCTTTAGTGCACATGCTGAGAAGACATTTCCAACCATTCAAACGTTAGATAAATAAGCATGAAAAAAGTCATTCTACTGCAATAATTAAATTCTTCTTATGCTTTTTCAAGAGAACAAGCCTCCCAATTCTAGCAAAGCTGTCCATAAAGTCCAACAAAGCCATAAGGGAAACAAACTCAGAAGAAAACATTCCGAGCCATTTGTCCTTTGCATTTTGTACCACCGTGAGATATCAGTTAAGATCAGACCCTCACAGTGTTCAGCTCCGAGTAGGACTTGTCTCGAAGGCATTTTGTCACTTAAGACAGGCAAGTATCAACAAGAAAGCAAAACCAGTCCCAGGTACTGTCCTTCTCTAACTGTGAAGCGGGGCCGTGTCCAATGCTGGAAGAGCTCTGTCGAGGGAACTGAGATGTCTTGAGCCCTCATCTGGCAGATCAACATCAATGCCATTCTTATCCTGATGTTATTGTAAGGAATAACTCTACTCACCTTTGAGAGATCAGAGTCTGGCCCACAGCATCTCATTACTGCTTATACACAATAATTTCTTTTCTTTTTGCTTGTGATAATTTCTCAGCCAGTAACAAGTTGAGAGAGCAGCTGGAGAGGAGGTTGTTCCTGAAACTTTCTATAGCTGAAGATGAAACCACATCTAGGAGTCAAAGATTTTGAGGCGAGTCAAAAACTTGGCCTTTGGAGACCAGCCCCTGGATGCTGAGAAACAGTTCAAACAGTTGCAGGGGGATCTAGATAGATTAAAGCCTTGGGTAATCATCAGTGGCATTAAATTTAACAAGAACAAATGCTGGATTCTGCACCTGGGAGGGAGCAATGCCAGGCACTACAAATGGGGAGAGGAGCCAGCAGTGCACCCCCACAGCCAAGAGGGCAAACTGTGTCCCAGGATGCATCAAACAGTACAGCCAACCAGTAAAAGAGTGATTATCCTGCTGTATTCAGCACTGATGTGGGCTCACCTTGAGCCTGTGCAGTTCTGGGCCCCCCGTTTAAGGATGTGAAGGTGCTTGAACCATCCAGAGGAGGCAACAAAGCTGGTGCCAGGGCTGGAGGGCATGTCCTGTGAGCAGCAGCCGAGTACTCAGGTTTGTCTTGTTTGGAGAGAAGGAAGCTGCGGGGCAGCCCCATCGCCCCCCGCAGCTTCCTGGGGAGGGGAGGTAGAAAGGGAGGTGTGAGCTCTTCTTTCTCCCTGGGACCCAGAGACAGGACTCCTGGGAATGGTTCAAACTGCAGCCGCCAGGGGAAGTTCAGATTTTGTATTAGGGAACATCTCTGTACCAAGAGGGCGGTCAAACCCCGGAGCAAGTTTCCTAGAGAGGTGGTCAATGCCCCAAGCCTGTCAGTGTTTAAGAGGCATTAGGACAGTGCCTTTAATAGTATGTTCTAACTTTAACTGCCCTGAAATGACCCGGCAGTTGAACTAGATGGTCATTGTAGGTCCCTTCCAATTGAACTTTTCTACTCTATTTAGCTGCTGTTGCTTCACCAATTTTACACGTGCGAAGAATATAACTCAACATTTGGAGAACAATGCAAGAGTAATAATGTTGGATTTGGAATCTATGTGTAACTTCAAATATGAAACTTGGCTTGAATTTTTACTTTCCTTCACGGTTGCTAGGGCCAACTTGACTCATTATTTTTATGGGAAAAACGAGCTCTCTTTTTACAGTCTTCTCTCTGCTGTAATCTCATTGTGTCTTTGCCAGAATCAAGATGAGATGATGCCAAGAAAAAGGATGAGCTCATTGCATTTAATGGTACAAGGTTTCACAAATAAAAACTACATCACTGAGAAGTAGGCAAAGGTATACAATGGTGTTAAAAGCAGGTAATTTTTATCGGAAACAAAATGAAAATGCTTCATTCTTCAGGTGTGAAACTGGTTGCTTGTGTTGAGAGTATTTTTCTTGAAATACTAAATAAACTACCGCTTTTCAGACTGGCACATCACTCGCTAACGGCCATATTTATCTGTCCTATAGCTGCTTGTGGGAGAGTGATGTTCAAACACACTGAATATTGGCAGCCGTGACTTGCTTTCATAACATTTGTTCCTGTTTTATATAATTTGAAATCAGGCCATTGCTACAGTCAGTGAAAATATAAAGGCAGGTGAGAAGATGATGCACCTGCGTACTTTATACAGAGATTAAGCCTTAGAATTTAGAGTCTGGCCATGGATGTGAATGCTGCAGATGCCTCCACCTCCACTGCACACTCCTGGCAGCACTGCAAGCTCTAGGGGGTCCACGGGGCGTTTAGGTGCAGAGCTGCAGAACATAGACCATGAGTGTGTTCTTCAGGATTCTGTAAATTTGCAAGAAGCTCTTCAGGCACAGCTGGAAGAAGGGGGGAGTGGATACCTGCCTTGATTGTTTGCTAGGTACTGGAATTAGTGATAAGTGCATACTGCTGCTCAGTTCAGCCCCTGCTCTTGTCTCTGAGGATTTCCTGCTTGTGGTCACTTGTGTCTCCTGTTACACGTTAAACACTCCCTTTAAGGTTGGTTGTGCCCACTCCCACAAGGGTGGAGGCAAATGCAAGGGACTGGTGTTTGCAGAGTAAATTATGTGTTCAAATTGCTAACTTCTGACTCCCCGTGCAGCAGGTCTGCAAACAGCAGCCTACAGCACCGCTGCTGCGTGCCAAGAATTGTCAGAAAACACAATAACCTACTCAACCTGATTTTTTTTCTGGTTTTAGGACTTTGTTATAAACAAATTACTAATGCAGAATGTAAGCTCTGTATTTCTACCCTGGTTCCAGTTTGCAAAGGCCCATTCAGAAAGGGCTTCCTTTTCTCCGTGCTTTGTAATGTCTGTGCCATAACCAATGATCTGTTAACAAAGGATTTTGGTGGTCTGCTCCAGTCTAGGATATGAGCTCATGATATGTTTGATCAGATGGATTTTTGCACAAGGGTTTGGACAGGCAAACTAGATCATTTTATGCAAGACAGGTAGCCATAGGTGTCAAAGATGGCCTCATCCTCTACGTAACTAAAATTTAAATAAAACTTAAAAATACACAGTTTTCCTGTATCCTTATGAAAATCTTTTAACTATGCTGCCAAGCATTCTATGGTGCCTACTGAGAAAGCAATAGGAAGATATGATCCAGTCCATCTCCTTCATTATTCCTGCAGCATAACCGGATCACAGAGTTCCCTGTGACTTTCCCAGTGGTGTCTGCTCCAGCGTCTCACGGACACAGAATGACCTAATTTGTTATGGCTGGTAAGAACCGAGAGAAATGAAACCCAGGGTCTGTAGTTAATTGGGGTCAGGTTGAGATGATTTACAATCTGAGGAATGTACCACTCTCGACGTTATCATACGAACAACAGTATCAGCTGGGCTCAGCAACCTTTGGAATCAAATTAAAGTTGGGATTTTCCTGAAAACAAGAAATAGCGCAGGCGAGGCCCGAGCGAGAAGGCAGAGCAGTGAGCAGGTGAGGCTGCATTTGATCCACAAAGCCAGGCACCTTCTCTTCCCACACTGTCCATCAGTTAACCTTCAAGTCCTGATCTATCATGATTCAGACGAAAGATCTTGCCAGGAATGGGTCTACGCCAAGAAAATTTCATCTGTCTGGAATCTGACAGGAGGGGGAAAAAAAACAAACCACACAACAAGAGGTTTAGGAAATTTCAGAGGAAGGTCGGATTTATCCTAGTTACAGTGCCTCTGTGTTCACTCAGCTCATGTTAGCAAGTTAGGCTCACTGAGAAATAGTGTCAGATGTTTTTTCATCACTCAAAAACCTTGAGCTTGATCCCAAGTCAGTGTACTGTGCAGTGTAACCCATGACCCTAAACAGCAGGAGCCTTCAGCAGGCTCCCCCATGCCTTTTGCTGTGTATCTTAAATCAACATCTTTGTTTTCTCTGTGGGCTTTAGAAAAAGATTACAGAAGAGTTACTCAAAGTCCAAGGCACTTTAACATACTTCAGAGTTTAAATACAGCAGGAAAATAAATTAATTCAATACCGATATTCTTTGAAAAAAAATGTATTAGTGTTTTCTTTCCTAGTTATGACTCTCCTTCATTCTCGCTAACTTTGCGTCCTGTTCTTAATCACACAAGATGCAGCCACTCACGAGCCCAGTGAAACCAGTGCCTGAACACAAACTCTGGGCACGCCCTTTTGCCCTCTAATACCAAGAGGTACTTCAGCAAGCTTGGAAAGCGCAGCAAGGAGCCCAAGTCTTACAACCAATCCTGAACATATCTATTTCAGGAAATACACAGCATTGCCTCTAGAGCAACTACAAATGGCTCCACCTTGTCATGTCACAGAAGAAAAGTGTGTGCAGGACCGACAGTGATCAGGTTTTGTAAACAACCAGGGATGCTGTTCAAATTACTCCATCTGCTGCTCAAGATTCCTCCAGACATTAGTGCAAGTTTTAATCTTAATGCATTCTGTGAAGGTCTGGAAATACACGGTGTATTGAGCCTGCAACAACTGGGAAAGGAAGCAGTTGTCTCCTGATAGCGTGTTATTACTGAGACATAAGCACTGTACATATCCTGAAGACTTTTGTTTCTTTTCCATTGTTTTAGTTCAGGTTTTTATTCTCCATTTTTTTTTGCTGGTGTTCAGACAAAAAATCTGGACTTGTGGAGAGCAAAAGCACTAACAAAGACTGAAAATCTCACAGATAACATTTCCCTACTCCTTCCAGCACTCGCACACCTCCCAGACAGCAGGAATAAGATTCCATACTGCAGATCTTGTACTATTGTCTTGGGGTTTTTGGCATTTTGTTTTTAAAAAAAAAGTGGAAAAAACCCCTGTTGAATATGGAACTGAACATTCATGTTGCCTTAGCCGTGATATTGACTGAGATATGGAACAGAATCTTTCATAGGTTTAATGGCTTTGTGTTAAACAATGTTAGCCTCAGCTCAAAGGATTTGAAACTTCTTTTGGAAAGACAAATTCACAATTATTCTAGAGCTACAAAGCGCAGAGAAGCACCTTGAACTGGACAAGAATAGCACCAAGAGAAGTCAGGAGAAAATACAGACCACTCAGAAGGCTAGTCCACCTGTAAGTACACAACACAGCTGAACTCATTGTTTTGGAACTCATGTTATTCAGGAAAAAAATGAAAATTATGTAAACTCATTCCAGCATGCCCACCTTTTTCTATGCTGCCACTTCCCTAGCTATGAAATAGGAAGATTTCACCAGCAAAGTGGTCTTTTCTCAGGAAAAAATTGTCCAAAGATACTAATTTTTTTCTAAAGCACAAAAATCATTTCTGTTCTGGTAATGTCTACCGAAATAGGCAGAGGAAGGGAAGGAGAGAAAGAAAAATTGTTGCAAGACCACGAGTGGAGGTTATAAGAACTCTCCATGGGATCCTGTGCTTCTTATTAAGCCCAATCTTGCTTACACATACCTTCACCTGCTGGCTAAGCAGAGAGTACATTAACCATTTACCTTTGCCTACTGTTAAGAGGGTCTTTGTGCACTATCCACAGGGATATGAGCCCAAAATACATAAAGTTTCTTAGGAAAACAAATTATCACTAGGAAGGGGTACAAAACGCTGTGTAAGGGCAGAGACAACTGACAATGCAAAAAGCAGCCTACACAGAATCATCTATGGGATATCTCGGAGACTTCACCTAAAGGCACACGCTGAAAGAGCAGAAGAGCATGAAACTCAGTCATCCCCTGACCCGGTGGGAGCCCAGAGTGCTCCAGTTCTAGCACAGGGAAAGCTGGGAATGTAACTTTGTCCTTATAAATCTTTCTGACTCGCTCTCATCTGCAAGACTGTTGGTGGATGCAGAGCAGGGCAATAACTACATTTGGCAGTGCTCTTTGCTACCTGCAGTTTAACTCCCAACCAAGCAGACCACAATAACACAGGGTATTTATTCAGCTGTGCCTCTCTTGTGGATCCTGGGGAGGAAAGATATGTTCTGGCCCCATTAATCACTCCATTCTTTGCTGGAGTAAACAGAGGAGCCACAGGGGGTTGTCTTTGTTCAGGAGGTTCTGCAATGTGTAGGGTTTGCAGAGAGAGGCACCTTCACTACAAGAGCACAAACTTCCTTCGCTGGAAAGAGGGAAAGATGAGCTGGGGTGACTACAGGCGACAAAGGGAGTGCAAAGCAGGATTGAGCAGTGGTCCAAACAACTCCTTTCTGTCTCTCCCGACAGATCAAGCACCATCTTGACTGGTGTACCCTGTGCTACGCCCAAGCTGGGAAGCGTTTCCTACCATACAGGCACTGAAAGGAACATGGATCAGCTACTCCCTGCTCCTGATTTGTGTCAGAGGAGCAAGGGCATATTCCCAGGCTGCAAAAGCTCCTGGGACCCAGGGGTTTGCACACAGATTTTTCTATTTCCCACTCTAAAGTGTATATCTGGAAGGGAAAGTCCAGCAGGAGGCAGGGGATCTGCCAGTCAGGCAGAGGAGCACGAAGGGGTGCAGCTCCAGCAGGACATGGCTTTTGATCAGGTTTCTCCACATCTGCTGCTCAGGAACCTCACCATCCCTGCAACCCCAAAGTGTGCAGAGTTGCCCTATTCCCCAGCTCCAGGGAGAGCACACATCTTGGCCAGTGGCATCTCCTGGTGTCTTTTACCATTAGGTACAGTGGAGTTAGGAAGGGGGTGGGATTTTCCAATCTTCCCTATATAAATATATCCACAGTCAGGAAAAGATGACACTATTTACTCCTTCAAGACTAAGAGTGGACTATTTGTGAGGCACATTTATGCTGCCTTAAAATGGCTTTTAAATAGCAAAATTTAAATCAATTTCATATAAAAAGACATTATATTTGCATATCTTTAGGTTTTTAGTATGTCATATACCAGTTTGTCTGGCAAAGCAGCATGAGCCCCACCCCATCAGGGGCTTCATTCAGAAAATGTGTTGTGCTGTGAACGGATGACTCACTTTTTCCCCTCACGAAACACCAAATTTTCTCTGGCAAGCCTATTTGGCCAAACACCAGGACTAAACAGTTTATAAAGAAAACAAGGTAAAAACCTGATAAAGTAGGATCTTCTTTTCATGTTTTCAGAATCTGGAGTTTTAACATAATTGTTACTACAGGAAGAAAAATCTCAGCTCCTGCAGCTCTATGACCTTCCAGTCCCAAGGCAGCTTCTTTAGAAAACAAGTTTTCTCAAGTTGTAGTTCTATGGATTTTTCTTACTGCTTTTAAAAAGGGTATGCAGAGGTTACACGTTTTTCACCCAGTCTTCTGGTGTTTACAAGCTTTCTCACCCCCTCCCCCCCTTTTCTGCTCACATGTAATAAAAAAGTCAGAAGCAGCAAGTGAAAAGCAAAAGGGGGCTAAGTGTCCCAGGAGGCAGATTTGCTGTATTACTTCCAATACTTTTAAAATTGAAAATGTGGAAACAGATTTGACTGATACTTGTGCTTCCATATGGATGTTCTTACTTAGCTTCTTTACTGTGATTGATGTGCAAGAAAAAAGTCTGTATTCGTTGATCAAGATCTAGCTCTGGATAACTAGTTTTCCTAGATATCTGACTTATTTTGCATCACTGAATTTCTCTTTTTTTTTTTTTTGGTAATGAATGAGGATGGCAGATGATCTGGGACTTTGTAAAATATTTTACAAATTAACTGACCCAAATTAAGTTTAGCTGGAATTTAATGCATAGCATAATCTGAAAGACTCAGTTTTCGGGAGGTCTGTGTTAATAACTTATTTCAAGATGCTTTTCCCAGTTTTGTTGTGATTTAATTATGTTCCCATGTCTGTTGGATCCCTGTTTAACTTCTGACTTAACAGAGCAATTTCCTGAGAAGAAGCAGTAGCAAGACAGAGATTCTGCTTTTTCTCTTCCAGTCTTAACAATCAATCAATGCTGTCTAAAGTTAGACAACAGAAAGCTGCTTTTGGGACCAAAACAAGAACCCTATGAGAAACTGAATTTTTTTTTTCCAGCTTCTTTTGTTGGGTGGGTTATTTTGAATTGGGGTGCCAGAAATCCTTTCCCCCACCATGCACTCTAGGGCCCCCGGACTCGCTCCCGGCCGAGTTCCGCAGCACCGAGGGCTGGGGCAGGGGCACCGCGCACGGAGCGGCAGGGGAGCGGCCAGCCCACCGCCCCGCCCCGGGCCCGCACCGCCCCCGCGCGGCTCCGGGCTGCCTGCAGCGCCCCCTGCTGGACCGCAGCGGCACAGGCGGCCCTCTGCGGGCACGGCGGCACGCGGAGGGTTAAGCGCCGGCCGAGAGCTCTGTGGCTTTTTTCCAAAAGGTTTCATTTAACACCAAAGGTCTCCTTATAGCTCCCTCCCTTTAATAGATTTTTCCCATTGACTTTTCAGTTTATAGACTATCATTTCCTTTTCTGCAGGGGAGCTATTTTCTGGGTCACTGATCCAACCAACTTAAAAGGGATTTCATTGATCAGGTTTTATTGGTGGTTACTTCAACCATAATGGGATAAGTTGCTAGTACCTGCTAACAGCTATGTGACTTGCTTTGGTACCCTGGCTCTGTATCTCCACAAATGGAGTCTGGGTTCCTCTTTCCTGCCTTGATTTGAGTGCTTGATAATTACAGGCACCTTCATTTACCTCCTTACTACCTTGGTTGCTTTTGTCCTTTTTCATTTCAGTACAGCAATGCAGCTTCATGGCCAAGTGTTGCTGACAAAATCCCCTACTTGTTGCACGTGGCACCTTATTCCAGTAGTGTCTCATTTATCTCTGGTCATCCCTGCTGTCACACAAATATTCCTCATATCAACCAGCATCACAAGAACAGACAAAGCTGGGAGATCACCACATTCAAGACAAAACTGAGTGGTTTAGGGCAGAATTTTTTTTTTAAACAGTGAAAACTGAGGAGTAGAGCAAAGAAGGTGAAAGAGAACAAAGCTTACAGACCTGACTACCTTGAGGGGCCCCCAAACTCTTGGCTTTTGATGCTTCATACTGTTCCCTTATCCTATACAAAAGAATGGTTGGGAGTCTTAAGGTGATGTCTGTTAGGAAGACAAATTGGTAGTCAAGGCAGACACTTCTTCAAATGCCATAGAAAAAAGGTGCAGCTCCCTTTTGACTCCTGAACCATGCAGCCTCCATGCTCTAAGCTCCTCCAACCTTTTCTCAGCATCATGTTCTTTATGCTGCTCAAGCTGTGCCAGCTCTCTAAGCCTTACAGACCTTTCCCAAAATTCATAACACTTTGCAGAGTGATGGCCTATGCTTATTTTTGCCTCTCAGTGACTTTCTTTTAAGTGGTAACATGTAGATATGTAAGCTTGCAGCATCAGGCCTTGGAAGCCGAAGAGAATGACAGGGAATTTCTCTGTACTTCATATTTCTTCACAGGATCCAGGGAAAAGGAATTGAGGGTAGCAGACTGCTGCTCACTCCCATTTCCCTAGAAGACACGTCCCTTTCTCTGCACTTCATCTCCACATGTCCTGAGTAGAGATTTCTCTATTTGCTCTCACAGCTGCCTTGGTACATTACAGCAATATGACAATCAATTAACTGCCCACTCAATCACAATAAAGAAGCCACCCAACCTTATATAACTCTTTTTAATTGTTTTCTTACATTATAACATTTTGCTAAACTTATTCTGCCATAACTTACATCATTTAATTTCTCAAAGTGCTAATAATTTAATTGCTTCCTTCCTGCAGACAAAGTGCCTGAAATGTCTTCTTTCATTCAGAACATTATAAAAAGTAGCTGGCATGAATACCTAAAAGGGGCATTTTATTCACAAGGCCTTGCACAAAACTGCTTTTTCCAGAGTCTATTTTGTGTCTCCAACAGCCACTAAGGTGCAAGAAACCTACCCAGATACTTCCTTCCATACTGGGACTACCTTCTCTAGTGAAAGTCACCTAGCAATGAAAAGCACGGCAAGTCTCATGAGCAAAGGTCTGTGGGCTAGTAGAAATATCCTGTCGTAACACCCATACACATCATCTTGAAATTAAAACATGAAATTCAAATTATAAGCAAATAACTCTTGCTACCATAGATCATAGAATCACAGAGGTTTGGGTTGGAAGGGACCTTAAAGCCCACCCAGTGCCACCCCCTGCCATGGGCAGGGACAAGTCCCACCAGCCCAGGTTGCCCAAAGCCTCATCCAGCCTGGCCTTGAACCCCTCCAGAGATGGGGCATCCACAGCTTCTCTGGGCAACCTGGGCCACTGCCTCACTATCCTCACTGTAAAAAAAAACACTTCCTCCTAGTGTCCGATTTTAATCTACCCTCTTTCAGCTTAAAGCCATTACCCCTCGTCCTACCCATTACCCCTACGCTCCCTGTTAAAGAGCCTCTCCCCGTCTTTCCTGTAGCCCCCTTTCAACACTGGAAAGCTGCTGTAAGGTCTCCCCAGAGCCTTCTCTTCTTCAGGCTGAACCACCTCAACTCTCTCAGCCTGTCATTTCACACTTGATATCAAGAAACTTGAGCCCTTCATCCAGATCTTCCTTTATATTTTTATAAAACTACAGGCCTGTTCATGCTCTATTCTGCAGTACAGAGGGTTTTTTTTTTTTTTTCAGCTTTCAGCTTGTTACATTCTAAGACATTTGCCATTTGTTCTGGCTTGTGTCAGGATCTATCACTGGGACCTTAATACTGCATTAGCTGTAGGTGGTGCAGACTGCAGAGGATGCACCTGAAACTCAGGACTGGGTTTTCTCAAACCTGTACAATAGACGGAAGCAGTTAAACAACGAGGGTGGACACAGAACTTGATTGGTAACTAAGAAACATCAGTTATAAACCCAAGGAAGAGACATCTCAGGTAGTGGGGATTACAATGTTGGAATAAAACCATTGCTAATACTTCATAAGCAAGAATCAGTTCCCCTCTGGTTTGTATATCACTTCTGAACTCCTCACACACTCTACAATTCAGGAAAAAAAATAACAGAAGTTAATTAATCACCCTGAATGTTAATTACTGAGCCTGCAAAGAGAAACTCCAGAATCATATTCCCATATCTGATTAGTTAGCCTTTGAAAACAAACATGACATAGTTGTACAACAAGAACATGAAGAAAAGAAACTGCCAAGCAAGTGAACAACATAATTTGTTATTTTTAACTTCTAACCTTTTGTCCATCGTCGATATTTCCTGATACGAAGTCAGCAGCTTTCCCAGGAATTCAAGCCTTCTCTCATCCCCTGTTTATAAGCTCTGCATCCTCCAAATTATTAACCAACAATATATTTACTAATTCAATTTTATGAAAACAGAAGAAAGGATCCATAGATATCACTGAGAAGGGTACAGGACACAAAAGCAAAGCAGGGCCCAGGCAAACTGATTTAAAGCATGTTTCATCGCCTGAGGCCATTATTGTCATCAAGGGATAAATCAGAAACTGGCCTTGCTGGTGATCAGCAGCATCAGTTTCACCTTGTGATACTTAACTCATCATCAAGATCAGCTGTGCTATGATAACGACTCCCCCATTCTATTACTGCATCTCTTGTACTGTTGCTTAATGGTTTCTTTGCTTTTAAGGTGATGCAATACATGCTTTTTGTTTCTAGCCTAAAAGATTGTACAATGTGTCCTCCCCTGATACAACCTGAGGCCGTTTCCTCTCCTCTTATCGCTTGTTACTTGGGAAAAGAGTCTGACCCCCACCTCACTACAACCTCCTTTCAGGTAGTTGAAGAGGGCAATAAGGTCTCCGCTCAAACTCCTTTTCTCCAGGCTGAAGAACCCCAGTTCCCTCAGGTGCTCCTCATAGGTCTTGTCCCCTAGAGAGACTCCTGTCTAGTCCCTCTTCACAGCGACTGAGAAGTGAAGACATCAGCAGCTCTGTTACTGCTAGTTGGATGGGAAGTTAGAACATCATAAAGTAAACAAATATTACAGTAGAAAATTCCATCTGGTTTAGAGTTCTGAGCACAGCCATATACTGAAATCAGACCCAAAGTAACAAAGGATCTATTATCTCTTAACCAGGAAATGCAGCCCTAATAGCTGAGAGTCAAACTGCAATTTTGCTATGGTATGTGTAGGTAAAAGTACAAAGCATGAGTATCTATTGACATTTAGACTTTCTAAGACATTTGAAGTATAAATTACCTAACAACAATCTAACCAGAAGAGATACACTCTTCCAGTTCTCTGATAAAACTATTAAAATTAACAGCCTGGATAGATTGTTACAAAATATATGGAGCAGAAACAAAATAAAACTCGAAATTCAGAAGATTAACACATATGCTTCGGTGATCTTCTCAAACCTGAGTAAGTTTAAATTCCAGTGATGTATTTAACCACATGTCTACAGTGTTTGGGGATGTGGGAGTTGGGGTCTAGGAACACTGGAGCTGTAGCCAGCCAGCAGAAAGATCAAAAAATATATTGACTAGATACTTAAGCATGTTATTCTGCATAACAGATACCCCTTTCAGAGTAGTCATATCAGTACACCTGATACACTGGTGGTACCAGCTATAGAGAAAACTTGTCAAAAATATAGAGTTTCCATTTAGCCTTAGCGATAACTTTCACCTTTCCCTTGTTTTATCTTGAGTATCTACTTCTCTTCCAGGAGATGACATTCCATGAATGATCATCTTATTATCGTTGGGTCCCAACTGTTACTGATATTTTTTTGTAGGATCAATAAGATCCATAAATGTTAGATATGACCATGTAACTTTGAAGGACACCTGTGAAAAACAACAAGATGTGTGCACACAGCACAGAAGACAGCACCCGATATGCACAAAAAGCACACAAAACCACTTATTTGGTGTGCAAATCCCATGACTACATTTTTATTTTATGTTCTTGTCCCTTAACATTGGTAAGAGTACAAATGATTTTAATAGCCAGGGTTTTATTTATTCTCACTCCAGATGCACGAGTGAGATTTTTTTCCAAATCTTGTTGAAACTTAACTTCCCCAGAA
The DNA here is from genome assembly GCA_013400615.1 of Syrrhaptes paradoxus. Lineage (NCBI taxonomy): Eukaryota > Metazoa > Chordata > Aves > Pterocliformes > Pteroclidae > Syrrhaptes > Syrrhaptes paradoxus. Next base: position 36,295 of record VZTO01003496.1, on the reverse strand, counting down.
CAGAACTGAACATACCTGAAGATTGGTTTAAAATGACTGCAGTGTGCGTGAGAACGGGCAGGCCTGGTCGTGTGCCACGCTGGGTGGGAGTCTGAAAGTGCAGGCTAAGCATACTTCTGCCATGCACAGCAGGCATGGCTGGGGAGCTTTTGCAGCCTTTATGAATGAACTTCGGGAGGGTTTTTTTTATGAATGGGAGCTCTATTTGTGAATGAATGCCGGAGTACTGCGATATGATTGGTCCTGAAAGCTAAAGCTACTCCCACTCTCCACTGGGTGAGAGCCAAAAAGAACTGGGATTGGCGGGCGTGTCCCAACCCAACGCTTCATTCACAAATTCAATGAAACAAAGAAGCGGGCGGGACGAGCCCGAGTGCGAGGCGATGCGCCAATGGGCGGTCGCCCCCGGGCGCGCAACGGCCTCAGCGCGCGGGCGGGGCGGGGCCGCTNCGGGAGCCGCTGTCCCGGGCGGGGGGCTTGTCCCGGCCAGGGGTTGGCGGGTTCGTCTCGCCTCGTACCCCGAGTGTCGGCAGCTGCGGCGCGATCGCCGCCTCCCCCGGCCGGCGGGAGCACCGGGAGCCGCCCGGCCCGCGCGGCGCGGGTCGTGAGGGGGCTGTCTGCGAGCATCCCCCTCCGTCCTCCCCAGGTGCCCATCGAGCTCCGGCAGCCCCGCGCAGGATGAAGGGGTACCCGGACCAGCGGGTGCCGTTGACCTTCCCGCAGGTGAGCGGCGGCTCTGCCGGGCGGGGGGCTCGGGGCCGGGGGGCTCCGGGCTGGGGCCCGCCCCAGGCAGGGCCCCCGCGCTGATCTGCTCCCTCCGCAGCAGCCCCCGGGGCAGGTGGCTCCCGACGGCGGAGCTCTGATGGACGCTAGTAAGGGACGCGGGGACGCGGGACTGCCGCCCGTGCAGGATTCGGAAGGTGAGGGTGCTGCGGTGGAGGGAGGGAGGGATGGGGGTGGTGAGGGCTCCTGGGCAGGAGCCAGGTCCTCCCCCTGCGCCTCCGCCCCCACCTTCTCGTCCCGCCTGGCATCTCCGCCGCTGGAGCATCCTGCTGTCCTCCCCCCGCCCCGCGCTCCGCTAAGGAAACCTCTCACTTTTCATGCAGACCTCTTCCAGGACTTGAGCCAGTTCCAGGAGACTTGGCTGACAGAAGGTAGGCTCCTTCCCCTTGCTCTGTTCGGTTTTGTTCGTCTTTCAGTTGTTTGTCTTTTGATGTTTGTACTGCTCCTTTGCTTTGTTTGCCCAGCTCCAAGCATTAAGTATTTTTTTCAGTCTTGCCAACCTCTGGCTTGTGTAAATGAAGACGCATGAATCACACTATTGTGCCGGGTATTTGCTTATGAATGGAACTTGGCAGTTGGCCCACTTTCCTCGTTACAATTTTAGTCTCAGGCTACTTGTAACCCGTTTAATTTTATGCTAATTTGTCACTTATCTTTGCTGGTTGCCAGAACGTTGGTACTTTCTTAAATAAACTACTATTATAATTCGTGGAACAAAGTGCTTCTCTTAACATTTTTTTTTCTTTTTTTAAGATAATTCATTGAAGTGACTCTCCTGGAATTTACACACTGTTCAGTTTGGTGTCTAAGTTGTTTTTTCTTTTGACTTCAAGAAAACTTCAAATCCCAGAGAGTCCCATTAATTCCAAGTGAAACTAGTTTTAAACAGCATGGTGAATTTGCTCTAATTCCAGTACTACAAATGATCCATTTTCTAGAAAATTCAAAACATATCCTCAAGTACAGACTCTTGATACATATAAAAGTACTAATGGTGATATAGTTACTTAACAAATATTTAACATTAATAATATGCATGGCATTTTGAGCAAGATTATTTCCTCTAATTTTACCACAAGTGAAGGACAGTCCTGTTAAACAGTTCTTTTTGTAAGCTTCCAAAAAGGTATTTGCTACCTAATTAAGATTATTAAGGAAAAAAAGAAAAATCAAATGGTTTAGCTTAATTTCAAACTGAAATGAAATCACATTCATCAGGCAGCGTTCAGGAGTGTGAGGATTATAAGGATGGAAGAGGAATTACCTGGAGGCTGTTCCAGTATTGAAACACCTAGCTAACATCAGAGCAGAAAAATAGGTATTAATTGCTGGTCCTCTAATAGATCTGCTGATGTGCACACATGCTTGAGACTGGTTTCTCTTAAATCTTCAAAAACCTCGAGCTGCCAGTAAGATAACTTTGCCTCAGAATTGATTTCTGGTAGGCTTTCAGTTTCAGGCTTTCTAATGTTTGATGATATTTTTAGTTCCTTCATCTAAATAATTTGCATAGAACCTCTTACAATATGTTTGTCAGTAGCAGAGTGTTTGTAGAATGAATTCATAAGTATCCTGGGGTGAAGGGAAGGTCGCAAATTGTCTCATAGCGCTGTATCCAAAGAGGTAATCTGCTATTATACATGATTAGCAAAGGATAATGCAAACTCTATTGCATGTTTTTAGAATATAGGCAGAAGACACATTTTTTTGCATAGTTCATAGCATCTAGTTAGAGTTCAAGTGAAATCTTTGGGAAGAGACTTTTAGTACAGGACTGTAGCTGTCTGCAAGCATCACTGTCCAGATCTCACACCAGCCATGCCCTTAATTTCACTTTTCTGTGGTCTATTGGTTCTAGTACGTAATTCTCTCAGCGAGATTGTCAGCGCAGTAGTAGCCTCAAGGCAATAGGCTGTGGAATCCAAACCTGGCTCACACAATGTGATCCCCATTATTCCTTCTATGACAACGTTGCTTTTTAAAGATAATTCATAAAATAAACTGTGTAGGGTGTGGGTTTTTTCTGTTCCCCACCTTTTATCATTTATATTTGCAATTTGTTGCCATACAGATTATTTTAAGAAACAGTGCCAGCAGTGCGAAGAGTTCAGCTAGTTCCATTCTAATCCACTGCCTGTTGTTAATGCCGTGTTACTCCCTAAGGTTTATTTTTGGCATGTCTTGTCTAGTTTAGCTTCAAGTGACTGAGATTAGTGGGCTTCTGTTTCTCTGTCCCTTTACATTGACCACATCACCTTTGCTTCAGAGCTGAGAGTGCAATCTTTTGTCCACTCTGCAATAACAAAAACTCTAGGTTTTTTTTGTTACGTACTCACAGCAGCATTTCTTTCAGCAATAGTTTGTGAGAGATTTTGTGAAATAACAAACTGCTGCAAGTGCTCCCTTCCCTGCAGTAAGAGAGATGTAGAAGTAATTGTTAGAAGTAACAGGACACATGCGATGGTTAAGTTTCTCCCAGGACACAGCCAAAAGCTTAGTTCTTTGCCAGTCCTGAATTTACCGCACTGCCTGCTGTCCCTGGGTAACGGAGGACTGCTCAGGAGGAGGACTGAGGCCATACCTGAGCCAGGCTCTGAGTAATGAAGAAAAAAAAATAGCTGTGTATTCAAATATGGGCTAAATTCTGCTTAGTAAACCCAACATCAGGATGGTAGGCCTCTCTTGCTTCCTAAACATCTTTTCCTTCTGTGGTGAGGAAGAACTCAAAGGTACTTGTAAATAAATACAGATGCTGCTGTCAGGAAAAAAGCCAGATTGGATCACTTCCTTTGGTGTCCTATCGCTGTGAGATGTGCTTCAACAAAATCATACGCTCTGGGCTGTGTGCAGGCTGCCCAAGACACTGTTCTGCCGCGCTTCTATAGCTCTTGCAAAGGAAAGACAAGCACAAACCACCCTGTCGAATGGAGCAAGCATGCACACTTGTATTTACAGGCGGAAAATCAGAACGAATTGTTCCCTCTGTGAACGCACAAGGGCAATGTTGATTAAACATTTTCTCAGCAAACAAGGGAAGCAGGAGCCAGGAGACTATGTGTAGCCAGTTCCTCTGTGAAATCAGAAAAGCACTAATTACGTGTACACCGTTTCAACACAGGAATTTCAGTATAATAGCACCATGGACTATTATAGCATTTAATTTTATATGCTGGAACAATCTCTGAAGGCCACACCTGTGTACCTTGCTGAGTCAACCTGTAGGTGAAGAAGGACAATAAAACTCTTTTTCTTCCACTGCGCCTTTTATTACATGTTTTGCAATGGCTTCAATGCAACTCAGGCATGGGCTAAGGCCACACTGTGGTCGGTGATCCGTGAACAGAGCGGTGTAAGCTGGAGGTCGGAGAAGGCAGGCAGCTATGTAAAGGCAGATGATGAATTTACATGAACGATGCCGTAAGGGTTGGCACAGCTGCCAGTCTTCACCAGACACCAGTTTCCAACCACTGTCACATTTTTCACAGGCATCAGAGGAAGAATTCTGATATTTTAAGTTTTATTTTATAATAATTACTCCAGGAAGTGACAAAACATACTGTAAAGCACATAGTGAAAGACTCTTCTAGTGCCTCCACTGTGGGTGTGGTGAGAAACTATCCGCGCAGGCTTTACAGCTGCTGCAGAGTCGAGTCTTTCATGTAAAGCAGAATAAATATGACCTCCTGAGTTATGAAGGGGCATCAATTTATGAAGTGTGCTGCTGAGTTTTCAAGCCTCACCAGTTAGTCTAAAGGGGGCTTTAAGCCTGAAGCTTCTTAACACTGAGATAATAATGTTAACTACTTCACTGCTTACAAAATTCATCAACATCTTGTTCCAGGGAGGTAGGCTGTTCCAATGTAAATGAGACCTCTGCAGATTTTCAGATATCTTTTATTAGACAATCTTTGAAATATTAAAATATCTTCGATTTTGCTGTTATTCTTGCAGTTGTACTAACAGTTCTGCCCACAAGGCAGATGCGTAGCAATAAGCTTTACTGCGCTGATTTGTAGGGAAAGATTTTGTAGAGGTTTGTTTGCTGTGAGGTTCTCTATGACTACACCAGCACTTCCTCTTAATTCCCCATTTGCAAAGTCACATATACATGCAAGGCACTATCAACCATTTCCTTCTCCTAACGGATAATTTTGGTTTTTAATTCTGGTTTTTAATTCTGAATGTTCTTCTGTTTAATTACAAGCTGTAGCTTATTCCACTAGTACCAAGCCATCCACTGCTTCTGCTACTGAAAACGTTGCATATGAAGGCACAGATGTTTCCTGTTCTGCTCACCCCTTTGGCACAGCCCTTCCAAATTTATCAGTTGGTAGTTGTTTTTCCTATGTTAAATGCTTAACAATCCTTGCATGTTATATTTCTAGTGAAAACTCTGATCCCTGATCCAATAAACTTGCTGTTGTCCTTATTTCCAAGGGAGAAAGAAACTGGCAGGCTGTTAAGGCGTAAGTAAGTCTGCAAGCAGAATTGCATTCACTAATCCCAAGGGGAAGCTGCCCTCAGTCAGTAAAGTGGACCCCAGCAGAAAGCTCAGATTTTTTTCTGCATAGACTGCACAAAGTGCCACATCTAATTCTCCCCGTATCGCTCTCTCTCTTCCCCCTCCCTCCCCTGGCAGCTCAGGTTCCAGACAGCGATGAGCAATTCGTGCCTGACTTCCACTCAGAAAACTGTAAGTAGCACGGGGGTGATCACACATCCTGGGGTAGAAGGGCAGGACACACCTAAACCAAGTGAACACGTAAATGCAGCACAGACATGTGACGAATAACCCAGGCTAACTGTCCACATCTGGACAATGCAAAAGTATCTTCGTGTGGTGGCAGCTACCCCAGTCCCTTACGCAGAGTGGTTTCAACGTGTATCTTAGTTGGTGTTTGTGAATAATTAGGCACCACTGAACAGCTGAGAAAATTATTGCTCTGACAATCAAAGGTAAAATTTGTGCTATCACTCCTCCAAAAGCAAAATAAATCTACAATGTGTCATCATATTAGTGCATTATAATGTAATGCAGTGCTACGTGGTAACGCTACTCACAAGACATGCTTGCCAGGTATGTCAGTGAAAGAGCATTTTGCATGATGCAAATGAAACCTTTGTTTTTATATGTGGAAAAACAGGGTATGTGCATGCTGCCCCTCTTGATGTAACAGAAAATGTCTGTCCCAGCCCTGAACAACTTGGGAAACACCCACTCTAAATCCTTTTCAAAGTGCTCTGGATTACCACACTACCTTGGATTTGCTCTTTTAAGGTTGATGTATCGTACAAACTAAATCAAGGGCAGAGCTCAGGAAAATCCAGCAAACAGTTGTGCATTTGGTATTTTGTTCCTCTCAGAGACAGCTGGACAAGGACAAGGCGGTAGCATCTCATCTGACTTTTTACTGGCTGATAAAAATATCTCTCCATAAACCAGAAAAGTGTCGACTTGATCTTTAATTTCTCTCCCACAGTAGCTTTTCACAGTCCTCCTGCTAAGATTAAAAAGGAGCCACAGAGTCCCTCCTCGGACCCCACGCTGTCCTGCAACCATAAGCAGCCCTTCCAGTACCGCAACGGCGAGCAGTGCCTTTACGCCAGGTAACGCAGCTCAGGCAGGGGAGGGGCAGGGCCTGGGATGAAATCAAGTGCTACTGCATTATCTGAAAGGAAGAGTTACAACAACAGCCTGGTCCGTCTGCTGGGAAAGGGCAGTGCACAGGGGCTGCGACACAAATCAACCAGCGGCTCAGCTCAGGGCAGCCGTACACCGCACCGGAGAGCTCAGACCTGCTCAAGACCTGGGCTTGCCTCTTTTTTCTTCTCCCCAGTGCAGCTGTCCTGATGCTGAGAGCAGTCTCAACATCTGTCACATGCCCCTCACTCCCCATTGCTTTACAAAAATCTGTCCCGCAAGGAGCTCCCTGACACCCCTGCCCACAGCCCCAGCTACTTGCCCAAGTTAGAGTGAGTCTTCTTCAGTGCAGACAGCTTCTCCAGTTTCCTTCGGAAAGGAAGGAGTCGATGCTGGGAGCTCCCTGGCCCAGGTGGCTGCAGAGGGGGACAGCGTGCCTGTGACATCTTCTCCCCAGGTGCTGCCACAAGTCCTTCTCAGAGAACTTTAACGCTCCGGCGTCTGTTTGACTGTTGCAGTGCCTATGATCAACCCGGACAAGCTGGAATCAAGTCCCCCAACCCAGGAACCCCGATACCGTCACCGCTCCAACAGCTCCCCAGACAGGACAGGAGCCACCTGACCCCTGCGGGGCCACCCCACCCCACACCCGGCTGTGGATACCTCCACAAAACCAGGTGAGCTACTGGCAGAAAGGACTTCCCTCCTTGGTGATTCAGGGAGGAGGGGCTGCAGCATCCAGATTGAAGTGCTCAGTTTCCAGCAGTCACAGGATCCTCCCCATCCCAAGCACCTGGCACCCACCACTGCTGCCGGGGGTTTAAAGTCGTCTACAAACTTCAGCCCATCAGATCCTGTGAACGATGGGCACCTTTCGTTGGTCCCTTCCTTGCTCCAACTCTGTGCAGCTCCCACAGCCCCAGCGACAGGCTGAGGAAGTTCCTGCACCAGGGCTGAGGCCAGAGGGCCAGGACAGAAGCCATGCCACGTCCTCTCCTCTCTTCCAGCGCCGCGTACCAGCCACCTGGGGAGATGTGCCGCTCCTTCCCCTCCTCCCAGGGCATGGCCCCAGAAGACCGCATTGCCCCCCAGCATCAGATGCCTGAGCCCTGCCTCCAGTACCCTCACCAGGGCTTCAAGCAGGAGTACCATGACCGGCGGTACGAGCGAGCCAGCCGGGCAGGCAGCAGCCGTCAGTACGCAGCGGCTGTGGTGGTCAAGCAGGAGCAGGTGGACTATGTGTACGACCCAGGTAGGCAGAACGGCTCTTGGTGACACTAACCCTGGCATCAGCGGGGCCGAGCAACTTCCTGGGTGAACACCCATCACTGGTGGTCTCTGGGCTTCAGAACAGTGCTGCTTCACCTTCAGCAGCGTGTCCGGTCTGGGAAACCGGCTGTGTAGCAGGAAATGCAGGTTTTGTCTTCAAGGGGACTTTTGAGCTGGTGAAACAAGGCACACAGAGAAGATAGCAGAGATTTTACAGGATCACAAGAGAAAAAAGTTTACAATTCCCAGAATAGCTCTCTAGATCACAGATCAGTCAGGCAATCCTTTTATTTTTCCACAAGGGATGAATCTTGTTTTTCCAGCAAACTTGTCCAAAGACTTGCTACCCTGACATCACAGTACCCTCTTCAGACAGAATGTTGCTTCTTGTTTCCTGGTGCTTTAATGGACATTTTGAATTCTTTCCTTTAGCAGAAATAAATACACAAACAAAAAGCTCCTACGAGGGTACAGAACCCACCACTGTGGTTATGCTGAAATTACACTTTCACTGGGCCCTTCTGTCCAGAAAGGGGAAGAAAATGTGCAAACCCAGAGGAATGCTTTTTGTGAGAGTAGTTTATGATTGTAATAATACCCAGTCTGTCAGCTCAGAGTACCCTTCTGCCCTTAGCATCAGCGAAATGTCTGCTGAAAGCAGCGGCTATAGAGAAGAGTAGGAGGAAAATGTAAGGTAAATCTTCCCGAAGCTCTCAGCTACAGCCTCCATTTCAGCTGTAGATGGAAAATGGGTTTGATTCAGAAAATGCAGATTCAGAAAATGCAAAATACAGAAGATACACATTTCAGTGCTCAGGCAACAACATATGCTGCACAGAGATAGGGAAAAGACTTTCTGCTTGTTTTCAAACTCAGGCTGTTTTTTTCTCCACTGTATGTGAGAATGCTCTATCACGATGTGAAAAAGCCTGGGAGACTTAAGACATCTTATTTGAAATGACATGTGTGAGACACTGTCTGCAGTAAACATCCAGATGCTGCTGCTGCTCTCCATTAACATCATCATAGTACCCCTGGAAAAATACAATGCCTGCTCACCTGTGAAAACAGTAGCAGAGTGCACAGTAAAGATGAGGAGAGGTGTCGTACAAATTCAGCCTATTGTCCACGATTTTGTATGAAGAGTGGTGAATAGGTGACTATTGTGGCTACTCTGAAGGATGTCATGGGATGGTACCACAAAAATTTACTAGCATAATTCATGATGGGATGCATGATGAAGTTGTGGTGGGACGGCTGAGACATAAAAAGTTACCAGTCTGCTACTAACCCCTTAGGAGAGCCCTAGGAGGATGTTGGTTAGACAGCCGCAAGTATCTGTCCATCTCTGGAGAGACAGACCATTCTGCCTTCAGTGCTCGTTAATTAAATGAACTTTTTAATTGTTCCACAGATGTTCCTGGCTGTCCTTCCATGTACGTAAATGTTGAGAGTTATCCAAGCCATTCGAATACAGAAGATACACGAGGTAAGACACTCGGGGATCCCTGCATTCATCACCCCCTGTATTACCCTGTCTTTGTCCACGACTGCCTGTGTTGCCTTCTCTTTCAGGCTGCAGCTATGACAAGCAGATGAGGCCCTTTACAGATGATGTCTGTGTTGTTCCAGAAAAATTTGAAGGTTGGAGAAAGAATGTCTCACAGTTTGGGTGTAAGACAGGGTTATCCAGCATCTTTGCTAGCCACTTGACCTCTGTCTATAGTTCATTTCACTGGGTTCTTGCAGGTGTGTTAGCTCTGGTTCGTACCTGGCTTTCTGCTATTCCATTTCTTGAGCTTTTTCAGCAGCAAACAGGCTGCTGCATAAGTAGCTTAGTTGTGAGGTTCATCAGAGCTCCTCTTGGAAGAGCTGCCGATGAACTGGCCACTCTGTTTTATGTGAACTGAAATATTCCAGGTAAAAATTTGTAAAATGAGTTTTGGTTTTTGGGTTGGGGTTGGTTTGTTTTTTTTTGCAACTGTTTTTGCACTGTTACCCTTAGAAACACTGTGTGTGTTCTTTTCAGCAGGGGACATCAAGCAGGAAGCCGGAGGGTACCGGGAAGGACCTCCATACCAGAGACGGGGATCTCTCCAGCTCTGGCAATTTCTTGTGGCTTTACTGGACGATCCAACCAATTCCCACTTCATTGCCTGGACTGGCAGAGGGATGGAGTTCAAGCTCATTGAGCCAGAAGAGGTGAAACCATTTAGCTTCTCCACAGGCTCAGGGGGAGCAGCCACTGGTTTTAAGGCTGCAAATTCCCAGGTGGCTTTTCCTCTGCCCCGTGAAGGCTCCTGCGGCCAGCTTGCAGCAAGTCAAGGTTTTTAAAAGAGGTCAAAACACTTGGGTGACACAAATATCAGGTTTAAGAAAGGCCACTTGTAAGTTTAGAGGCTCAGCAATGCTGTGAGTCAAATTACCCACTGCCTCCCCTTTCCCAGGCACTTCCCTCTCAAGGCTGCAGTGGCCCGTGCCGTCTTGCCATGTTCCGTACTTGCTGACACTGAGGTTTGGAGTTCTGAACCCTACTGATAGCAGAAGTTTTCATGAAAATCTAGAAGAAACTATGTCCCAGTCTAAATATACATTTATATCAAAATGACATTAACTACGGTGTAATTTCTAATGCTGCCTTGTTCCAAAAAAAAAACCAACCCAGGGATATCTGAAAATATCTGGGAGGTGTGTCTGTAATACCTGTTCATATCTTGCTCCAATGAGAGCTGCATTTAGCACTGGTTTTGCTACACACCAACCTTCACAGGTACTTTCAGTGCAGGTGAGTTGTTCTGGTGGGCTGACACAAGCTTTCAACAGATTTCTGAGTCTCATCGACAAAGCTGAAAATCATGTAGCAGGAGGAAGAAAGGCACATGGGTCTTCCAGGGGAGGTGTTCCCTCACACTTGGGCTCCTGGTACATCTGTGATCCTTGAAGATGAAGTGTAGCATGGGATGAAGCAGTCCTTTAGCATCCTCAAGCTTTTAGAATACTGGAGAGTAAGGAGAAGCGGTGACAGCAAGTGAGCTCTGTAGTGGCACGGAAACGCCTCTCTGTGATATCTGGTGCTTCCGTTTGAGTTGCACTCTTCCAGTTGAAAAGCTGATAAATATTTATTGTTTGTAAATAATTATTGTTACGTTGTAAATGTTTATATGTGTTGTGGTACCACTCCTCAAAAGAGACTCAGCTGGATAATGTTCTTTTGCCCTTGGGCTGGGTTCACGGACTTTGGTGCTTTATTCCGCAGGTAGCCAGGCTGTGGGGAATCCAAAAGAACCGTCCAGCCATGAACTACGACAAGCTGAGCCGATCCCTTCGCTACTATTATGAGAAAGGCATCATGCAGAAGGTCAGTTTGCAAGGCAGATGGAGGTTTTATGCCTTTAGTGATGCTTCTCTTGCTTGAGACAGGAAGTCGTACAGGTACAGAACGTACTCGCGCTGGCATCCTGAGCTTTCTTTTCCCATAACTGCTCTTTGCAGCGGTTAAGTGAGGAAGCTGTAAAGGAGCGGAATCCAGGCAACACATGGGAAATAAAACAAAGGGGAATCGTTCTTTCTTTCTTTCTGTCTGCAGTCAGGAGAGTTGGAATTTATGCAGCTGCAAGGACATATAATCACTCTAGACTTGCTGCTGGTGAGAGAGAGGCTGCCGGGCAGCTGGTCGGATGTGTTGGGGATGGTCTCTTCCAGGTCTAGGGCACTGGAGAGGATAACTGCAACGGTAATTTTGTCACTGTACAGACTGGTCAGGGACTTTTGATGCTGTTGCTACCCAAAGCTGGCAGCAACCCATTTCCCAGGAGCTGTTCCAGGGGAGACTAGAGCAGCAGAGCAGCGTGTGACTGCACAAGGAGTTTACAACTCTGACATGTCTCAGGGTAACGGGCTAGAGCAGACACACATTTTTGCAAGACTCCTCTGCTGCCGAGGAGCATCGCCCAGTGCTGCCTGTGTGCCTGCAGCGTCCGTCTCCTGTCTTCCCTGCAGGTGGCTGGAGAGCGCTACGTGTACAAGTTCGTGTGCGAGCCTGAAGCCTTGTTCTCTCTGGCCTTCCCCGACAATCAGCGGCCGGCGCTGAAGGCAGAATTTGACCGGCAGATCAGTGAAGAGGACACGGTGCCTCTGTCTCACCTGGATGAGAATGTCACTTATGTGCCGGACCTTGGGAGCCTCCCCCCACAGCTGTACAAGGGCTACAGCTACTAGCGCTGCTGGGAGCACGCTGTGCCACCCTCGCCTGTGTGTCCAAGGAGACGTCGGGTTAGCATTCGGTCAGGACAAGCGCTGTTCCCGGCCAGCCCCGGGTGGCACTAAACTACGAAAACCTGTTTTCGTCAGGAGTGTTCGAGTACACATGCGGATAATTACCTGACAGGGATCTTGTGTGCTTGTGCCAAGACCCTCATGTTTTTCAGGACGGGACTCGATCTCAGCGATGCAGATGTTTTCTGAGCAGCGGAGCTGCAGCTTCAGCAGCATACAGGGCAACAGCTGGAACAAATGAGCCTGTCGCCGTCCCTCTCTTTGGTGAGTGGGGCTGCAGGAGGCAGCAAGGCCTGAGCCACCAGTTCCCTGCAGTGTTGTGAACAACCTCAACAAACATCCTCCGGACCTTCGAAGACCTGCCAGGCTCTCGAGTGTGCCCATACTGGGCTTGGCTAGAAAATCATCTGAGGCAAGAAAATAACCTGGTGGAGCTGCGTTAAGAAAATCATTTACAAAAGTAACCTAAACTATAGACAGTTCTCAATACCTGAATTCAGACTCAACCTCCACGAATGTTTGTATGTTTGAGGGAAATCCTGATGTGTTGGGAAAGCAGCTGTCTTTGCAGCACATGCAGCTTAACTAGACTGACTGGTTTTCACCAATAGTGAACATTTATAATGGGCACCACATCCTCACCGAGAGATGCCTCACTCTTCAATTAGCAGCTCTGACCGTGTGCCTAGTGAGACAAGGAGCAGCACAGCGTACCCATACAGAAAAAGCCTGTTTCCTGCTGCTTCAGACTGATGTTCCAACTGCTGAACACAGAGCATCGCCAATGCTACCGCCACGATAGCATGTATATCGATGGAAAGCCCGATTTCCCCACATGACTCTCCCCTGCATGGCTAGTGCCAACCCTCCCAGCCTTGTCCCTGAGCAGGAGGGCCAGGAAAGGCAGCTCTCCCTGCCCGAGGAGAGGCCGGATACTCGGAGCAGCCTGCTCTGCTGCTGCCTGTGCCTGCCCCGTGTGGTCCAGAGGCTTCGTGTTCTGGCAGCTCCTGGCCCTCCTGCCTTGCCCTGCTCCCACCCAGCAAGCCCACCTCCTCTGGAGCCCTTCCATTGGTAGAAGCTGCCTTTACTATTTATGAGTGTAAAAATACCATAACTTGGTCTATGCCTTTGGCCAATGCACCTTCACTGGGCCCCTGGCTAGTCCTCCCTCACCTTCTGAGCTTGCTTTGACCATCTCCTTGGCACCAGTTTGCAGCTTTGTGTAGTGAATCCTGGTGGAGTGGAAGGAATGAACACCGCTCCCCTGACATCCTCACAACCAGACATTCAGCCAGGACTGAAAGATCACAAAACCGTATCCTCCAGCTGCACCTGGTGCCAAGGGAACAGCTCTCTGCATCCCCACTCCCACGCTGGCCGGACACTGGCACCCGAGCCAAGCTCCGTGGCTTTAATCAGCTTTTCCCTGGACTTCATCCCTCTCCTAGGACAGCGAGCGTGCTACCGGCTGCTGAGCCGCGAGGTGACCAGGGCAGCACAGGGCCCGCCAGCAGTGACGGCAGCGGAGCTGGGAGAGCCTGGCCAGGACACGGCCGCTCCCGAGGGCCCAGTGAAGGCTACGGCAGGGACAGGAGCTACCCTGCAGCAGAGGGGCCCTTTCCCACTGCACCTTCCTCAGCAGGGTTGGATACCTCCGAAGGAAAGGACTTAACGCCTTGTGGAGGCAAAATGTAGGTGTGGGCTGTACCCTGCTGCTGCTTCTAACCCCTGAGACTAGCAGCTTGCTTTTATTTGATATCTCAATCTGCAGAATTCCCAAGGATTTTACATTTATCCAGTATTCTTTGGGCTACCCTCTGCCCAGCCAACCTTCCTTCCAGAAGGGGAATTCAGGGAGCTAGTTCACATGTGGATGAAATTTTAGCTCCATGTTTCACTCAGGTTTGTCAATCCAGTGCAACAGATCGATAGCTGCAGAGCAGTTCTGGGAATCAGCAAGATCAGGTTCTCATAGTGGGGGGGCAGTGACCTCCAAAGGGCAGAGATGTGCAATAACCAGATCAGAGAGCTCGAGTCGATACACACCCTCTGTTTCCAGGTCACCGAGACAGAGGCATCTGACTAGGGAAAGATGTTGGAGGTGACAGACGAGTCACAATTTTCTCCTGCTGGTCCTGAAAGCACCAGCCCCACAGAAGATGTTTGAGCTTTGCTGTCTGCTCACTCACATTCCTCTTTATACAGCAAAGTTACAACAACTCTCGATAACAGACAGCAGAGCTGTCGTCCGGAGCTGAATGCTTTTGGCACTTGAGCAGCGAGAAGCGCCCGTCACCGCGTATTCACCCAGGGAAACACACCTTGAAGCCGGGATCCCATCACCGTACAAATTCCCAGCTGAGCTTTGCTCTGCATTATGCAGGTAAGAAAGACTTCGCTCATGGAAAACCCCCTGAAGACAGAGTTCTGCTCATGACAAACCCCCTGACATCTGGATGCAAATACACCCACCATCCTCACATCTTTTGCTGTTGTTTAATCATATTCAAGATTTATTCTAGTGGCTTATTCCTCAGGCCGTGATGATGCTTTGGCACCAGCCAGAAATAAATACTCAGCACTCATTTCTTCCCGATGTATTTTTTTCTAGAATTATTTTTTTCTGCGTGGTTGCTATTGTTGCAACGGCTTTGTTGTTACTCCTGCTGTGCCAACAGCACAAAGCGCAGCAGGAAGCACCATAAACCCATTGCCCAGAACAGGATCCAAAGTTCCTTTCTGGCCACAGTAAATAATTAACCGGTAACTACAGCACGTCCCAGAGGTACCCCCGGAGTGTCCCGTCCGGGGCAAAGGCATCATCCCCGCTGCTGCCGCGCAGAGCCGAACCCTCCGACCAACCTGGGCGATGTTTCTGTCTCCAGGTCCCAGGCTCCGAGACAAGTGCAAACAGGGACAGCGACAACCAGGGACAGGGACAAACAGGGACAGGGACCGACAGGGACAGGGACCGACAGGGACCGACAGGGACAGGGACCAACAGGGACAGCGACCAACAGGGACGGCAGCGAATCCACTTCAGGGGTTAAGCACCAAATCGGAAGGCGACGAGCCCCCCTCAGCCGCGAGCCCCCCTCAGCCGCGAGCCCCCCTCAGCCGCGAGTCCCCTCAGCCGCGAGTCCCCCTCGGTCANNGGTCTCAGAGCCCGGGACACGGTGGAGAACTGCCCCAGGGCAAGAGAGACCCGGGGGCTCCTAAGGCTTCTCCCCCCGCCCCGGGCGGATTTCATGTTTCCTGAAGAACATCCGTCACGGGCTCTCCAGACGCTGCGGCGGTGTCAGACCGCCCCGGTAAAACCGACCTTCCCCGGGAGCCACCCCCTCCCCTTCCCCGGGAGCCACCCCCCTCCTTGCCTTTTTCCTGGTAAAAGTGACTCAATGTTGAGACTCGGCACCAGAAGCGCTGCTGTCGGGTAGCGCAGAGCAGAGCCGCGCTGGGACAGACCCGCGGCCGCCAGCTGCAGGAGGTAACTTCAGACCCAAAGCACCCAGCACGGCCCAAGCAGCGCAGCCCGGCTCCTCGCCCCCGGGGCCCGGACAGCCCAGCCCCAGGCTCGGGGAGGTTACAGAACGCGCACATACGAACCCCTTTTGCTAACGTCTGATACTCGCCCCTGTGCTCCCCGCTGGCTTAAAAGAACAATACATTCATAAAGGAAAAATCCCATGGAACAGCGAATGGGCCGGTATCACAGCCCTCTGCAACGGGCACAGAAACCTCATGAAAATTAAATTACAAAAACCAAAACCCCCGCTGTGTACGTAACCCACCGCTGTCCCCCCGGCGCGGGTGACCAGCCCGGTACTGAGGTGAAGGTCGTTACTGCAACAGATGGAGCACGTGCAGCTGGCTGTAAAACTCGTATTTATCTCTCCTGCATTAAGGGCAAAAGGTTGTTTGTGGATGTGTGCGAGCGTGTAGGGCGCACACATTAATGAGGGAGTTATTCTTTTACTGTGAAGCCTTTGCTCGTGACAATAAGCAGCATGTGGCAACCGGCCTCGGGCACATGCTGCTGGAGGTGGAGACAAAGGACTGTTTGTTCCGTCCCTCCACCTTCACATCTCCACCACCCAGGCGAGGAACACACCAACACACTGCTGTGAAAGAAGAAAATCCTCTCTGCTGAGGCATTTTCCCCTGCCATAGGGCTGAAAGAGGCGAGACGGGAGAAGCAAATACAAAATTAATTTGGAGCAGAAAGACCTCAAAGTATGCTGTAGAACTGGGACTTTCCCTGGGTACATTTTCTCTTTTACATTTTCACTTAGCTTTGAAAGTCAAGTGCAGATTTTCATAGAAAACGGTAACAGATGCAGCTGCAGAGTTCATAGAAGGAAAATACGCACGTAGGAGTATTCAGTAGGACAACCTCTGCCTAACGTCTGAGCGAAAAAAGCCTCCAAACTTACAAACTTTCTACTTCTATTTAACTTTATGAAGATGTAACACCACGGGAAAGCTCAGGGCATTTATACAAAATAATGAAACAGTATATACAGCATCCCAGCCCACCTTTGTACATACAGATTTCCAACACAGCTACTTTTCAATGCGAAACGTTCTTCAGATTCATCGCGTGTAAAACAACCAGCCAACTCCCTTCTACTCCTTTCAACAATATTTTTAGCAAATGTCCCAGCTCTGGAAAAAAAAAAAAAACAAAAAATTGGGTAGCTGCAGCTATGGAGTCAAGTAAGTTTCATCTGTTTGCAGCAGAAAAAAAAAATTACAGATAGCTTCAGCATGACATAGTACACACTGAAAAGTCAATTTCTTTTTAAACAAGGAACTTACACAATGTTTTACAGACATTTTAGCTGTAAGAGCATATCCTATTAAAAAAACCAACAGTTGTGATGTCACCAAACATTGTAAGTGGAAATAAAACACATGACACATTGTATAGAAAGTCCAAACATCTGTAACCAGTTATGTTCACAGACAGAGCTGTGCTCCAGAGTGGATGTGGTTAATTACCAGTGGATAGAACAGCCTTGGGCGCACAGGAGATGGTGATGAAGGATAAGTCTTGCAGCCTGAGCTGTGCCATTGTCCAAGCAGAACTGACATCCTAGCTGGGTTTCAAGGGATCTTTCCTGCCTTACCCCAAAGCCACAGATACTAAACATCCCTCCACAGATGGCTTGCATAAAAGACAAACAGGTACACTGAACAGGAAGATGCATAAAACAGGAAAAATGGAGAACAAGCAGCTCCCAGAAAAACAGCCACTGTCCAAGAGCTTAAGTAGAAATAAATCCCCTTTAGCAAGGTAAAGAAACAAACTATTCCAGCCTCTAGCCGTCTGGCCCTTCGCAACACAGTTAGGTTGGTGAACAACTATTTTTTAATCATTATCTTTTTGTTGTTGTTCAGCTCAGTGGCCAGATTTCCAAGTCTTAGATTTTGTCTCTTAAAAGGGGAATGACTCAAGATTTGCTTCAGGAACCACTTCTGAAATGATACAACACACTGAGGTGACCTGGGACACTGGTCAAGCAACCGTGGACTCTGAGGGGCAGGTGGCATGAGCCCACATCGCCCCCTTCTGCTTTTGCTCTGAAAATACTTATTTTCTGTTAATTTTGTAGGTAAACTTCAACCAAATGTCCTTTCTTTCAGCACTTACAACAGTGCAAAAAATCACAGTCTCACAAATATAAAACCTGTAACAGTCCAGGAGGGAGCCAGGCTCATCGCCGTCTGAATGCACGTGATATCCTCCAAGCATTGGGCTCCTCGTAGCGGTTGTACAGGGGCTCCAGCCGCTGCTGCTTTTTCTGTTTGCTCAGCTTGGTTGGATCAGAAACCTTGAAGAAAGCTGGTGCAAATTCCACCAGCCAGCGAGGATCAATAGTCGTCACTTCACGCATATATTCCTTAGTGGTCAGCACCAGTTCATGATACACCACCCTGCGAGAAGGGACAGCAACTCTGGAAATTAGTTTCTTCCAAACAAGAAGAGACAAGGCAAGGGCTGGAGTATCTCAGCTTGCCCCTTTGTCTCCATTTCACCCTCCTTCAGCAGGAGGTGGCTCCAAAAGAACCATCCAGAAGAGCTATCTTCTTTTTCCTCTCCTACTTCACAACTACTCTTCAGCACAGAACGACTTCACTCCATTTAAAACAATTCTCTCTCTCCCCACTTCCCCCCTACCCCCCGGCACTCAGTCCACAACACAGGGGCACAGACCGCAGGGTCCAGGGCCTGGCCTCGGCTCTGAAAGCCAGACTCATCTCTGCACAGGCACCAACGGGAGCGGGAGAACGAGCCAAAGCAGAAACTGTTCTCACTCTGCTCATTGCTGAGAAATCAGCAGCCTACACTTTGATCTGTGCTCCACTAACAGTGCACACCACAACCTTCTCAAAGTCTGAACTGAAATGGAAAGTTACACACCACTGCCTCCCTTACCATTCTGGCTGCCTGTTGAAGAGAGCACTGGACGGGTGGATATACACTACTTGTTGATCAATGAGTGTCCGATAACCTTCCTGGGGATCCTTCTTTGCTGCATTTCGGAAGAAGCCACTACAGATGGCCTTCTGGACTCGAACTGTTGCCTTCCCACAGGACACCACATCCAGCTTGTGCCTGCCAGACAAGATTAGAGAGAGAAAGGAAAAAAAAAAATTCTCCAGATTTGGGTACAGCTACCAACATCAGATTAGCAAATTTTGTTGACCTACTACAGTGTAAGAACACTAAGAAAACAGAGTCGGTACCTGTCCTTCTCAACATGCTCACCTGTCCATAATGCCCAACATCTGCTTGCGGATGTCCTGTGCCCTGCGTAAGGATCGGGCCTGGATAAAATTTTCATAGCACCAGGGATTTGAAAACTTATTGTTCTTCCAGGAATTGTATACAGCCAGCAGAGTGAGGTGGTCACCTTCTGTCTGATGGAACTTGGCTTTCTTTTGATCAGCAAGTGCTTGTTTATCCTAATATATAAAATACGTATCGATCAGGTATCTACAGCATAGAGACAATCCTTGTGCAACAAAGGAGGACACAGGCTCCTTGTCACTCCTACTAGGAGTTTTTAAGTCTACTAAGAAACAGATGATGTAAGACTGAGAAGAAAACACAGAATTTTGAGTGGCGAGTGACTAAGGACCAAGTGATGAGAATCGAAAGGTCACTGGGACTGCTCTCAGTAAGCCAAAATTACGCCTGTATGAAAGGAGAGCCTAGAACTGTTCTTGCCAAAGAGAGACCTCGTGTGGCTTTGACCCTACTGACTCACCCACCTCTCCCCACTTCTCCAATCTGCAGATAAAACACTAATCAAACACTGTGGCTACATAAATCAAAACTGAAGTTAACAGACTAAACTGCAGCAAGCCATCATAATGAAGAAATAATGGATTAAAGAGGAGAGTGCTACTGATGAATCCTACCACAGCACAGTCTGCTGCATGCTGGCTTAGAAGAAATCAGCACAGGACAAGACTGCCAGAAGAAACACACTCTGTGTATCTGAAAATAATGAAGGCATTCTGAACTCCAAAGCTGGGACTGACTTGGTTTAGGGTTGTATGTGTTTACTGGGAAACACCGAAGAGAATGTGATACTTCTAACTTCCATCTTCCCATCTGCAAAGAAACTACCAACATCAGGGTGTTTAACCAAAAGGTACATCAGAAATTAAGGTATGAGCACAGTCTAACCAAGCTATAGGTTTCTTCTTCCTCTAACACCTGAGACAGGCACACAAACCACCACCCAGTACCACTGCTGCTGCTTGGCTGCGTTCCTTACCTTTGGCCTGTAGAACACGTTCTGTACAGACAGCATGGAGACTATCGTCAACATTTCCTCGCTGCATCCCAGGTGTACAGACATGATCAACATCTTACACAACATAGGCTCCAAAGGGAATTCTGCCATCTGCAAGAAACCTGTTTCAGGGTACCCTGCAACATCTTGGAAAAATCTCGAGTTCTCTCAGTGCAAAGGAGGGCAATGCCCTTTCCTCTGTGCTTCCTTTCCAAAGGAGTGTGCTTTACCCAGGATAACTTTACTCAACATGAAACAAATTATTTGTCTATATTCACTATCACAAGAATATCCCAGTACTTACAAGAATTTTTCAGACATTAATAAAAGTAACCTTATGAATAAGGGGAACTATTCAGGCTGCTCCTTAAAAAGCAGATGATACGTAACTACGGTAAGTGAAAAGCTACCAATAAAACACAAGAGAGTAATAGGGAAAGGAAACCAACAACGCGAGGCAAGTCCTTATACAACTACTCTCATGTCACCCCTAAATATTTGCAACCCAGACCGTGCTAAGAAATATTCTATTTTGCCTACCCTGCGCCCAAGTCGAGTGAGCAGTCCTTCGTCATCCAGAGCTCCCAGAGTGTACAGCTGCTCCATGGCAGTTATGAGAGTTTCCATTGGCGGCGCATCCATAAAGTCAAAGGACAGCAAATCATTGATGCCCATAGCCTGAGCAGGGGGAGTGGAGAAAACCCCAGAAAAAACACTGAGAAGACACGCACCAAACTCCAGCCAGAGACAGATAACCACCAATGAGGCATGACAGAACTTTAACCAACCCCAGCTTCGTGTCCTTATCCTGCCTGTAACTACAGTCACGAGTACACGGCTGTACTACTACGCTTGAGGTAACCTGCGCTGCCCCATGGCTTTCACCCACCATTCAGCCTCCCACTCTGTTTCTTTGATACTGTTCCGTACATCTCTCAAGCAGGATGATTCAATGGAGGAGAGACACAGGCTAAATGCTGGTTTTGAGGACTTCCTCCATTGTAAACCTGTGTGGCTTGACAGCTTCAATGGACACTAAATACATCTCCATCCTTCCCCTTGTTTCCAGAAAGGGGGAAAGGCAGCAACTTCCCCAGCTGCTATGTCCTGGGTTAGATCCAGTTTGAGGACTCCCATAGTACACACTTGCAAGATGCGTACGTTTGGACATCAAAAACCACTCCAAACCAGTCTGTCTGTTAACGATGTAACTGTGCCTTAGATAGGAAATGTACTGCTCCTGAGATTCCTGTTTCCCAAACCTCCTGCAACTAACTGTTCCGTGCAGCTGAGACTTGTAATCTAGGTGGACATTCAACATTACAACCCTCAGCTGAAAAATGCAGGAGCAAGCTCACAGCCTGAGAATTGCGTTTGATGCAATCTCCTTTCCAAAATACCTCTGTTCACTAGGACATCAAATTACACAAGTACTTCACGAGGCTCATAAAGGCCAAGACTCATTTACTGAAACGCTTATGATCGTGTTGGCTTGCTACAAGCTGGTGAAATACTCACCTTCAGGGAAAGTACTGTACTGGCCAAATTTGTTCTCTGGATTTCAGGCACGTTGGTGGTTAGCATTTCATCTCGATAAGCACGCTCTGTATATAACCTATAGCATTTTCCAGGTCCTGTTCTCCCAGCCCTTCCTGCTCGCTGCTTTGCTTGAGCCTAAAGGGAACAAGGCATCTCAATGAACAGGTGCAAACAGGCACAGGTGAAAAAAAAGTGAAATAAAATCATTAATTATTCACAAATTTACTTGTATTAACAGAAAGAGATTTCCAGTACAACCCAGGAAAGTACGTATTCCTTCAGCAGAGACTAAAGGAGTCTCAGGGAGTTATCAAAAATGTGGTTTTATCATTGCCTCAATTTGCTTCTGTGTGCTTGGACGCCCCATCATCAAGATGCACATTACCAGCAGGAAAAAAAAAAAAAATTCAAACACAGAATGCCTGCCTGTGAAATCGGTGTAACAACCAGCTGGTCAATTCCCGTCTTGGAGTTATAAACTTTCTGCTTCACAAAGCCAGGATCGACTACGTAATATATTCCATCAATAGTCAAAGACGTCTCGGCAATGTTAGTGGCGATGACAACCTGCAAACAGCAGTTTGATTCAGTACCAGTTCTGTCTCTGGCTGCCAAGCCAAACATGCTGCTCAACTTCAACAATCCATTCGACATGATACAAGCAGTTGGTTATAAACGTAACTACTGTCATTTAACCTCAAAAGGAGAAACGTGTTCACAGAGCAACAGAAAGACGGGTTATCTACAGTCAAAGATGGACAGGTTTTAAGTATCTACATTTGTTTGAGATTTGGGCAATATGGGAAAAGAGCACGATAAAATCCATAATTAAAAACAAGTGAAAGATCATTGTAAGTTTGTACGCAGACCGAACTGACTTCAGAGAGAATTTTTGCCTGTCACTCAAACACAATCCATATTTAGAGAAGAATCTTCCAGAGATTATATCTCTAGATATTCATTAGCTGTTTGGTTTACATGCATCCAACAGGAATTGCATTTATATTTTATTAAAGTTAATATCCTTTAAAGGCAGCATTAAGAAACACATTAAGAACATTGCACACAGAGGTTTTCTACACGAGATGTTTTTATACATATTTTCAAAGGCTTAGATAACATGTATAGGTATGTATGCAAAAAAACCCCAGGCTCTAAGCTTCATATAAGCCACCTTTTCTCCAAAACTGCATCATTTTGTCTGAAGTTGTAACTAACAGAATAAAAAGTACAAAAAAAAAGAAAAAAAAAGAAGTAGCATTAGCAGTGTAATACACCCCACCATTAAAATGTATCAGCAGAAGACGAAGCCACACTTAGCTGAAATCACCTTTCTGCTTCCTGGTGGGGCTGGGTCAAAGATCCTGGTTTGCATTTCACTGGGTAAAGCCGAATATACTGGTAGGATAATTAACTCTGGAACATCAGGTCCTAGAGATTTCATCCTCTCATAGAGGATTTCACAGGCAGTGTCAATCTCTTCTTGACCAGTTAGAAACACCAAAATGTCACCTACACAGGAAACAAAACATCCACAGAATCAATTCTGTTCAGTACAACTCCTGCATTTCCATCCCTCACTTTCTGCATTTGAAGCAGAGGATCTTACAGAAAGATCTTGCTCACAGGCATTAGAGTCCCTGAATCACGGATCGCCCCAGGCCATTCTCCACTCACCTGGTGGCTCTGTTAAGTGGATCTGCATTACTGTAATCAGACTGGCATCCAAATAATCTGTCTCTGGTTCTTTTGTGTACAGAATTTCTACTGGGTACGTTCTGCCAGGAATTGTAAAGATCGGTGCTTCGTAGAAATACTGAGAGAATTTCACAGCATCCAGCGTTGCTGACGTCACTATCAACTTCATATCCTGCCGCTTCTGCACTGTCTACAGCAGGATGGAAAGTTCAAGTCATTTATTGCCGTTGTGATTATTACCATACAGCACTTAATTTAAGTCAGAGAAATATGACCACCAGTATCAGGCATTTTGATATGTCAGTAGAGGGGCAGCTCCTTACAGTTTCCAGAATTTCAAACAATTGACCACTAAGGTCACATTTCAAACCTTTCTTAGCAGCAGCTATAACAAAATGCCTTTGTCAGAGAAGGAAGAGCAAAGCAAGAATGCTCCTCCGCTTGTCCATACATTATGAGCATCCTGGATTGCCAGTTCTCATTATTTCTGCCTAATTTTGCTTGCTTTGTCTTCACACGGAAGTTCATCTTATGAAAATTTGTATCACAAACCCGTAGGAGCATCTGCTTTGCTTCAGAAGAGACTCTTGGAGCACACGAATTAACTTGACTTGTGTGACCTTGCCTTTCCTTGTGCGCTCCCACCCACACACAGCATACAGAGGACGCTGAAGAAATAAAAATCAAACGCTATGTTACCTTCTTCAGGAGTCCAAAGAGCACATCTGTATGTATGGTCCTCTCATGGGCTTCATCCAGCATGATGATGGCATACTGGGACAGATCAGGATCTATCAAGCACTCCCTCAGCAACATACCGTCTGTCATGTATTTGATAACAGTTTCAGGGCTAGTGCAGTCTTCAAACCGAATGGTGTAGCCAACCTAGGAAGAAGATTGCACAGAAACAGAAGCTCCTGAATGAAGTTATCAGCACCACTAATCCCCAGTTTGATTATTCTGCAAGCTCATTTTACAGCCTACCACAGAACAGACACATGGACACACAAACAAACCAGCTCCAGCGCTGATTTTTCCTGCTTTTCCTCACGCTTATTTTTTGACATGTTCTTCAGCATGGAAACTCACCTCTTGTCCCAAGCAGCAACCAAATTCCTCTGATACCCTCTTTGCAACAGACATAGCAGCCACTCTGCGAGGCTGAGTACATCCAATCTTTCCTCTTGACGTATATCCTGCCTCAGCCAGGTACTGTGTAATCTGTGTCGTTTTCCCAGATCCTGTCTCTCCAATAACAATCAGAATCTGGTTGTCATGCACAGCCTAGGAAAGGCAGTAATATATACACTTAAAAATATAAAAACAAGAAACAAACAAACCAAACAAAAAACCCAAACAAAGCACAGTATAGCTAGGACTAGTCGAGCACCTGCTGCTCTTGCTCCAGCTGACCCAGACCAAAAATCATACAAGTGTTCTTACTGATCAAGTCAGAAAACTGCTTAACCGTTCAGCTGACTCATCCCTTGCCAACATGATACTGGTTCCAACTTTGACTTCTGTCAATAAATATCTGGAGCTTTATTAAAATATGCATATATTTATAATGCTTTAAAATAATTATCCTCAACTTCAGCTCTGCACTTAAAATTATCACCGTGCTATTCACCTGCCGACAAGCTAAACCAAGAGTATTTATTTTAAATTATTGCTTGCTCAAACAAGAATCCCATTTCAAGAGTCTTACTTGTATCAGCTGCTCCTTCAGTCTGAAGATTGGGAGACTCTCCCTCTGCTCAATGATGGAAAGTTGGGTCTTCTTACCATAAGAAGCTTTGTTGCCACCAAATGCATGTTTCTTCCACTCTGGGATATCATTGGGCATCATCCCAATGCCTCGCATGTTTGCAGCTATTTGTCTTCCATCCACTAGCAAGGAGACAATTTCACCATCACATTTAGGTTCACACAGCACAAACCCTGATGATCCTGCTCCTACTGTTTCATCAACCATGCCTTCCATACTTGTGTGTTTACGTATTTTTTAAGTTCCTGCATGTATACCCCCACTATTACATTAATTCCCATGTAAAGAATTGCTCCACCACCCACTGCGCCTTTCAGTAATGCATCCTTGATGGACAACAGGATATACCTGTACATCTCCCTTGACATTCCTATTTCCCTTCAGTGGAAGAGTATTTCTTCTTTGCCTCGCTTTTAAAATGAGGCATATAAACACAATATCAAGACATTTCTCTTGGGTGGCTCAACTAGCACATAAAAGGCACAATTCACACCTAGATGTGTTCAGACATACCATCAGGGAGAGGATCCACCCAGTGTGTGTTGAGTCCCATGGGGATAGAATCCATCTCTGCTTCTCTCTGGGCTTGTTTAAGTTCTCGTCTTTCTTTAGCTAAAGCACTCTGCATCATTGCAGCCTGGGACAAGGAACCATCTGGATTCTGGAAAGCAAGAAAAAAGTTAAGAATTCAAGCACTCTTAATCCTTCAATTATCTCTCTGTCACCACTGTCCTTCAGAAGCCTCTTCTGAAGATGCTTTACAAGATGTGAAGTTTTTATCTATTTGAGTTCCAGGATATTTCCATTAGCACAGCCTCATCAACTTCCATGGTCGTGACTAACATGAAGCATCCCTACACTGTCCAGTCAGAATGATTACGGGCACAACCAATGTACTTCTCTACCACCTTCTAATTTTAAAAGGTAAGAAAAAGCAGAACAGAGACAGTATGTTCTAACACACTTATGTGAAATGGTTGCTGCTGCAGGCTAATGCACATTTCAGTTCTATTATTCCACTTCCCTGTCACCAGTTAAGGAAGAAAACAGCTTTAAAAGTAAAGAAAGGATCTTCACTTCAGTGAAAATGTTTTTTCAGGGCTCTCAGTAACATCCAGGTGGAAAACCAGTTGGTAAATTCCCAAATATTTATTTAATTACATCAAGTATATTGGCTGTAGCCCTGGAAATCTCCTACCTTTACGATTTTGATGGGACTCATATCCATGCTCTGTTTAGTATGACCTCGAAGGAACGGCGGCTCTTCTTCAACTAACTCAATCTCAAGGTCCTCATCTAAAATCCACAAGTGACAATTTTTATAGAAAAGTTAAACATCTTCTTTCAGGTACATAAAAGTACCTCTTCAAACGGTGCTTCCTGCGTATTCTTTATAATGATGCAATTAGATAGTTTTAAATGTGAAAACACCACAAATAAAAAGAATGCATAGACAAAGCAAATCCAAATGTCACTAATAATAAAGCTAGAGCAACCCTAGTTCCAAATGTTTAAGATGACAACAAAATGTAGGATGCTTCATATCCACTTATATAATAATTTATTTTTGAATCAAAACACATCCATAAACACAACAAATTTACAACAGTAAGACGGCCTGGAAATACTACCTTCTTCATCATCAACTTTAGGAAGAATCCCAGTCTCCTCATCGAAGTCAGGAAACTCTTCCTTGGAAAGCACATTAGCTGCAATCATCTGGGAACAGAATGAATACAACGTAAATTTGTTGCCATGAACGAACATAACTCATGCCTCTGAGGTCTCAGTTCTAATGCTATCGCCAGGCTTGTAAAACAGGAACAAAGTGATGTTGTGATTTCAGAACAAGGGAATGGCCCTACCTTCCGCCACACGTCTCCCCAGGTCATCCTGTCTCTGAGCAAACAGCCCTTTTGTTACTCTAAACACCACCCGTGTGGGACAGCTGGCTTGTGCTTGGCAGGACTGCACAGATAACCACATACCCCCAAGCGTCACTGGATAAAGATGTTCCCCAGGTCAGAGTGATCTCCTGAGGTTACCTGGTCCAGCCTCCTGCTCAAAGCAGGGCTAACTTCACAGTTAGAACTAAGACAGAAGTCCCAAATTGCAATAAGGCAGCAATTTAGAAGTAAGGAGTAAGTTACACAAACAAACAATCAAGGAGCTTCTATCCTAGTTCATGAAACTCCCCAGCAATTCTACTGATGACACCGTTTCCCCGAATACAAAACAGACCTGTTTTATTTCCCACTTCTCTGGGTCTGAAATTCGGGTGAGGCGTTTTCGTTCAAGGCTGTCATCCTCCACCTCCGGGGCGTTCACCAGGGACAGGTGACTGGGTCTGTCCGGGTTTCTCATAGAGGTTTCTTCATTGGTTTCTCCAACAAGGTTTCTCCTCCGGTTTGGATTCAAGTCTTCCCCAGTGTCTTGATCGACATCCTACATTAGATTGATTAATCAATCAGCTCTAGATATATTGCACTTCTCATCTATTAGCACGGGTGCTTCCTCTAACACAAGAGAAAATGCAGAGTACGCTTCTCAGAGAGACTGCTGCCAACAACCGCCCACATCCAGAAACGCTATTTTGCGAGTTTTTTCTTAGCTGGTATTGTGAGGTAAGTACACCCCACGGCCTGCAACACTGCTCTCCCTCGGCAATCGCAGTGGTTTCATTTAAAATGAAATGCTTCTCTCATACTGACAAAGGAAGACAAACACAGCAACAGCTTGAGGTCTGCCTGATCACCCAGCTAACATATTAAGTCAAAAAATCATTAAGAATATTACCTCAAAAACAAGGAACTACAGAAAATGATAAAAAAAGTAATAGGCCACTTAAACACAGAACAGTAACTCAATTTTTTTAACTCCCACTGGAATGGTTATGTATTAGTTTTCATCAAAAAGGGCAAAAAACAGTAAAAAGAGGCATAATCTTCAAAAATGTTGGCACCACAAACTCTATTACAAGTGCTACAGAATGTCTTCCACACCTTCATGCTCAGGCTGGTTTTGGATCCCGTAAAGGATAACACCTTGACTTTTACTCTTTGTCCTTTGCTCACAACATCGGCAACATTGGCAACCCGTCCTTCTCTTCGAAGCTCCGAGATGTGGACCAAGCCCTCCCAGCGCTTCCTGCAGGTGAAACAAACAAAGGGGCGTGAGATGATGTACCTTATTGCTCCAACAGTCCTTCAGATCATTCAGAGTCTGGATTAAAATATTTTGCTGCCAACTGACTGTGTACGTTCATAAACTGTGTTTCATAAGGAGAACATTCTCCTGTACTCTCTCCTGAAACAGACCTTCATTTTGGCATCAAAACCCAGCACACTTTACTGTAGCCTCATCACCTCTTTAAGGTACTAGAAGGAAAGAGAACTCAGAGGGAATAGTACCACATCTATTGTGAACATCAGAAGGTACCTTAGTCCTTCCAGCTGCACAAAGCATCCAAATTGCATTATACTTGTGACTTTCCCGTTGTAAATGTCTCCAATGGAAGGCTCCTCAGGTGGTGGACGGTCTATGTGCTTGTCTCTCCACCTGTCATTGCTCTTCTCCATGTACTTCTCTCGATCCTTACGCTCCCTACTGGGACTCTGACTTCTGCTCCTTGACCGGTATCGGGACTTTCCCCTGTTCCTATCCCGAGTCCTAGAACGAGATCTAGAGCGAGATCTGTGCCTTCGTTTCCTGTCCCTGCTCCGACTTCGGCTCTTCCTCTTCTTCTTCGCCCTAACAAACAAACATCACACATCTACAGTGAGACTCCACAAAAGAACAGAGTGAGCAGGCACCACCAACTGCCAATATCCATCCCCCAGAAACACACCAGACGCCTACCGGTGCTCGCTGCTCCTCTGCCTGCCTTGCCTGTCTGCACTAGGCATCAGAGCTTCAAGTTCTTTCAGTGCATCAGCTGCAACTTTCACATCCTCCTCATCCAGCATATTCTGCAAGAACAGAGAACCACACTGTAAGGCTGATAAAAAGTCTGTCACACAGAATTAACCTACAGGAAGGATAATCCCATGCGTATCTATGTAGAAGAAATGTAAGATAAAAAAAATCTTCTGTATTGCCTCTTCTGTATTTCATTTCTCATAGTCCACTTTTAACCACGCATTAGCAGGAGACACTCACATTAACATGAAAAAACTTGAAAACAAGAGAAACAGGGAAAAAAAATATGTTTTCACATACTCACAAAAGAAATTTGAAATTATGACCTTACCCTGATGTTGGGATTGTCTGGCCTGCAAAGGGCTGGAAACAATTCCTTCAACTTTTCCTTCTCTGATTTGGGTTTGACAACCGTCTCTGATTTTGAGATTAAAAACAAAAACAAAACCGCAAAACTTAGAATCTGCGAAATACATGAATATTCTAAACAGTGTGCTCAGTATGCGTTTAGTGGCTAAACAGCTTTGCTGACCTACCACTAACAACAGAGAGACACTCACAGCAACAATAAGCTACAAAGTCTTGCCTTACAAGACACCTGTCCCACCACACGTGGCCTAACGCTACAAAAGGCTGAGTTTTGTTTTTCTTTTTACACTGAACTGGAAAGAGGGACAAGGTTAGGCATACCTTTGCTCGTAGATGGTTTTGGTGGAGGCCGCATTGTCTGTATGAGACGTAGCAAATTACTAATAAGGGAATCCTGAAAAAAAAAAATGAAATACTTTAAGAAATTACTGCAAGGCTGTTTTTCATTATTACAAAGCACAAGTGAAGGTTTATTATCAGGACAAAAAAAGCTCAATTCTGAAGATACAGGTTCATTTTTTAAAAAGTATCACTAGACTTCATGCACACCTTAAAAAGATGTAAATTGAATCCAAAAATAATTGTGATAATTCAATTTAAGTGACTTTTCTACTTGTCATTTTAATCACCCCTTTAATTAATCCACAGTTATTTCTGAGGAACTCATGAACTGATCATCTAAGCATCATACAAAGACTTACAACATTTACTTTCACGGAAACTTGTTTCTTCCATATTTTATCTGCTCAACGAGACAACAAGCAGTTCAAGTCCTCAGAAAGATACTCCGCAAAAACTACAAAAGGCTTTTTTTTTTAAGAAAAAAGGAGGGAGGAGGAGGCTTAGGTTCATGAGACAGGAACACTCAAAAGCTAATTAGTGCCTACTTTTACCTTTTATAAAGAAAACCTACAATCCCTCCTCACAGCTCCCTCTTCCAGACAGAAACTCTATGAAACAGACCCGGAGAACAGGAAATATCACTCGGATCTCACTTACGGTGAACTCAGCGCCATTCTTTAGAAGAACTGCTTTAAACGTGTCAAACGTAGTATTCTTCTCAGCAAGACTTATCACAAACTCGGCTACGAAGAAAAAGCAGAAAATAAACGAGAACAGGGAATTAAACGGCAACACCAGCACTCCCCGCGCGGACGAGAGCTGCTCCCGCGACCCCCGAACCCAGCCGCAGGGGCAGCGGGACCCCGAACCCGGCCGCAGGGGCCTGACGGAAGCCTCTCCTCGCGCCCGTGCCGCGGTTTGTGCAGAGGATCCATCCCGGCGCCGAGCCCCGACAGGAGCCCCTCGGCTCACCCAGGTCCTTGTCGTTGATGCCCAGGTGGTTGTCCAGCTCGGTGCAGACCTTGGACACCAGCGACAGGTACTCGAGCTTCGCGAGCTCCTCCAGCGCCGCCAGGTCCGCCATGGCTCCTCCCCCGGGCACACCCGGCACCACTTCCGCATCCGGGGCGCGACGGAAGTGACGACAGTCGCGCTGGCACTGACTACAGAGAGGGCGCGGCTGCTCTATGACAGCGGCTCTGTGCTCTGTGGCGGTCGCCTGCGGGGAGGGGTCGCCGCCGGGCGCCCCTCGGGGAGGACCCCCCGCAAGGAAACGGTCTGGGCGGCCGGGGGGGCGCGAGGCCTCGGGCGGGTGAGCGGGCTGCAGCGGGGGAGGCGCTCCCGCCGCCGTGCGGAGCGGGCAGCGGCTGGTCCCTGCTCCCAGCGCTGCGCCTTCCTCGCTGCCCGCCCCCGGGAAGCCTCCCCCCGGAGCAGCCGGGGCCCGCCCCTCGTCCCCCTCCCCGGCACGAGGCCCTGCAGCAGCCAGCGCCGCTCTGTCCCCGCTTCAGAGCCCCAGAAGGGTCACGACAGCCTCGGCTCCGCCTCAGGCGTTGGAGGGGGAAAGGAGCCTCCAGCCTGCGCTGAAGAAAGCTTTTCCCGGCTCCCTGGCAGCACAGCCGGGACAGGGGGGAGTGGAGAAGCACCCCCCCCCCCCCCGGGGTAAAAGCAGCTCTCACTGCTTCCACCACAGACTCCCCCAGGCCGGGCCTGACCCCCCCGTTCCCGGCCCTGCCCCTCGCTGTGACACCCTCCACCCCCGAGCCCCCAAAGTGCCGCTGGAAGTGCCGCAGGGTGTCGGGGCTCTCGTCCCCCAGCTCCTGTGAACAGCCCGAGGGACACGGGAAGGAGAATATTGTAAGAAGGGAAAAAGAGGCCGTGCTCCCCCTCCTCACAGCTGACGTTACAGCGCTCGCCCTAAAGAAGATACAGAGGCCAGGTCTGCACTATAGAATATATTATAAATTATACCATGCATCCATTAACAAAATATACAAAGCCAACAGAAATATTTCTATCTTAAGCCTGAGCATACATTACCTAAACCCTCGTAAAGAGTAACCTCAAGAAAACAGCATTTCACACTTCACCTTCCACCCTGCCATGAAGGGCTCCTCCTCAAACATTTTAGTGTTTTGTCAATTGAGAGAACACGCAAACATTCTAAGGATGAAGGTACACACAGAACACAGGTCCTGCAGGGCAGTCCAGGTCAACACACACAACCACACTGGGCTTAGAAATTTCACCAGCTACAGCACTTCATCCACATCCTCTCCTCTTCCTCCTAGAGCAGGCAGCAGCCACCAGGTACTCCAAACAGTACGCGTACGTTAAAGGTGGGAAAACACCAGAAGCTTCAAGTTACAGAAAAATCTTCATGTGGTCCGCAGCAGACAGGTGTACACAGGGAGATGGGAAACACTGCAAAACAGTTCTACCGTATTTCAAAATAAACGTTTAGGAGTATATCTTCCACAATCTATAAAAATAGGTTTAAAACAAAAGTGGTATGATACATTCTCTTCTTCAATTATTTTAACGGTATCTCTAAGGGTATTGTCTTTTAAAAAACATTCCTACCACTGATCACCTGGTCAGTCACAACACCGATACTGCTTCGGCTACAGAGTGACAAAACAGGAACACCTTCGTTTGAGGCAGCAGTAATAAAATATCTTAGGATCAACAGTCTCTCACTGCAGCAAGGAAAAAAGTTTGCTTGAAAGGAAGAACGTAGCCAACACTGCTGTCACCTAGAGGAGGAACTGGACTCTGGGAAGTTATCTGTGGGTACACCACTGCACAGCAGTGTCTGTTGCTCATTTCTAGTGATTCTTCAGAATCAAATCTCTCTCAGCACATTTAGAAGGGAATTCATAAGATTTCCAAATTAAACATGGGCATCTAAAGCAAAATCTTGAGAAACATGAATCCTGATGATGTGTCTATGGAAACATGTGAGCAGCTAGAACCATCACAGGAGACTGAAGTTTATGCATTTTTCAATCCATACTGTGAGTTACACAATCCCTACCTCAAGCACTCTTCCCCTTCCTAAACATTACCAGAATTTGTACTCCAATTCAGGTCTAGGTTTCTACATGTTCTTCAGTTCTTCTGTGTGGTATTAACAGAATAAGAGTTTGGTAGTACACTGAAAAAAAAGACAGTGGTCAAATTTTTAACATTTTTACAAAGAGCCTGTGAAGATTCTTAAAAAGGCCCTTCCGACCCTCACACTCCATTTTTAACAAAATATTTTACATAGGCTGTATTTTCCTCTTAGAGATGCTTTGCACTATCATGAGTAAAGATGGTTCAATTGCTGCTGGTGAATTCGCTCTTGCTTCATTCTGCTACAAGAAACAACGACTTTCCTGGTATTCATCAGTTTAACAGTGAACATTAAACAGCTTAATCGCATTTAACACTTTCAGACTTTTCTTGAAAAGTTGTTTGATGGTTCAAGATGGCTTTTGTGTATGAGCAACCTTTTTCTTCTAAGAATAATTTGTAAGGTTTAAGTCTGTTACATTACTATCATGCACGGTACAAATCAATTACTAAATCATATCAGAAGAAACAACTTGCTAGATGTGGGCATCTCTTGTATATTAGGCAAGACTACATTTTACAGCAGCATCTTACATGGATTCCTATTCCAAAGCTTGTTAGAAGCCAACAAAACAAGTTTCCAGCTGCCTAAAAAAAAAAAAATCGTAAAATCGTATACACAATAAAAGGGGAAGTTCTCATCTAGGTGAAAGTTTAAAGTAATTCTACAGGATTCCCTGATAAAAGGGTTCAGTATGAAATTAAGAGATGTAAAGACTACTCATTTAACTATAAGGTCCAAATACCACTTGAAATTCTGGTCTCCAATTCATAAGATGCTGTGACAAGCACTGTTTGACATTCCCATGAGAAAAAATCAAAAGCTTAAAGAAAAGACCATTTTAACCACACCTCCAAGCAGCCAGCAGCTGAGGAGCAGCCTGCTACTGTCATAGTGTTTGAGAGTTTACTCAGTGAAGACGATTCCTCTCTCCACCAGGGAAGTTCAGCACCTGCTGCTGTACCAGTCGCTGTTACTGATCTGAAGCAGTTCAGTTACCACCTGAACCATATTATTGTTGTGTTTCTTCAGCAGGCGCAGGTTTAACTGCCTGTCACAGAATCCCATCTCACACAGACTGGACAGAAGAGTGGCCGTGTGCTCTTCTGTAGCTGCAGGCTGCCAAAAACAAAAGACATTGAGGTAAGCTATAGAAAGGTAATTTATTTTTGCCTTTTGAAGCAGTGGTCCTGCCTTATATTGGAATATAATTAAGGCACAGAGGCCCTTTTTTCCACAATTAACCCATTTATATTCACTTTCACTGTTCACTTACAAAGGTGAATTACTCTGACACGATGGTTCACGTGATATGCTTCTATCCCCATCTGCGGGCGGAGCAGCATGCTTCAAAGGCATGCCATCAAGCTTAACATTTTACCATTGCATGAAGTCCTGTATAGAATGTTGCTACATTTATAGAGCACAGACCTTTAATTTTAAGGTTGGCATTCTGTGCAACTCACACAGCATCCACCCAGGAAAGACATTTACCTGCTCTGTGACAGGTGGTCCAGCAAATAATGCTTTGTAGGCAGAAGCAGCGACTGACAAAGCGCCTTTCACTAATTCTCCTGCAATGCTGCTTCCTTGAGGGTATCTGCAGAGAAGTCAGTTATTACTTTGGGGTCAGTAAAGCCAAGAGTTTGTTTCACATGAAATGCAAGTCTCTCCTTGTTGATGTGCCAATTGAGATTAGTTCTTGAGGGAGAGAACAGCCCATGATCCGAAGGAATCACTGCTGTTCAGGAACTGAGCTATCCCAGCAGCTCATTCCTTCTTTCTTGACACCTTTTGTTAAATTGTGGTCTCAGGCTAAAGCGCGTTAGTTTGATTTCCATAGCATGGCCACTTGCAAAGAATTAAGTATTCTCACCCAGAAGAGCACACCTATAAATGAAAGCCATGGACTGTCACACATCCACTCAGGCCAGAGTAACTTCCATTTGTTTTCCATAAACTCTTAAGTGACTTCATATTCTACTTAATGTTTTGTCTCATTCCTCCAGTCTCAGTATCTTAAGACACTTAAGCTTTTAAGTAACTTTATGAAATCCCTATTTTAAGAATCCTGAGGTTTTCCAGGAAAACACATCATTTTAGAAGGATTCAGCTTGAGTTCTTCATACAGTGTTGCCTGCCAATTCTGCATCCTTCATGTTTAAGTAGAAACCAAGATGTTATGAAAATATAGCATTGTATAATTCAGCATACGTTTCCTTTTTAAGAAGGGAGGCCTTTCTACCAAAATGCTGACTACATGAAGTCTGTAACCCAGTGCTTTTTCCTAGGTGCCTAACTGACGAGTTCTTAGTTTAAACCAGTATTTATGAAGTCACAGATTCAGCTTCATTACCTTGGGTACTCTGAGCACTTCTGTTTACTAATTAGAAATCCAGAAGATCCTGGTCCATCACTGTCTTCACCACTGGGCTCTGGAACAGGAAACAAAAATATTATATCAACGCGTCAATTTAATGAGAAGCTGAAGAGATGCAACAGGTCCATAAACGGAAAGGAGAGGGATTCGGGCCAAAATTAACACTTTCAAGTTTAGTTATCCAGACACACACGAGGTGTACAGGATTCTCACTGCAGGCAAAACAACTAAAATAATCTCGGAAGTCATTTGGCTGATTAGTCAGTGGGTGTTTACCTAATGGGACAGGAACTGCTGTCTGAGTTCCCAGTGACTATAACAGCAGCTTAAATACACAGCTCATCAATTCCAGAGCGAGGTGGTTTTCCAGATGTCTACAAAGACTTCTGAGTACCCTCCTACTGTTTCTAATGAACAGATGCTCTATTTAGCCAATCTCTAATTAGCCAATTATTTCTGTATTTAAATCTTCTATACAGTAAAATTTCAATACCCAGAAAAAAAACAATCATTACTTTGTAGATTCCTGCTCTCCTCAAGAGTAACAAGACATCAAATCCAGTACTAGGGATAGACAATAACAACCGTGGATGCACCCTTCAGTAAGTACTGTCAATACCTTCTCTTATTTGATTATGAGGAGCGGAGGAGAGATTCTCCGAAGCTGTTACGTTTGGTTCTTCAAAGATACGATTCTGAAGAGATACAAGATTCCTGAGAACATAAGGAAAAAAGTTACTTATACTACTTTCACGTACACATGCAGGTAAGTCAAGGTCAACAGACAAAAGAAAAAGCTTCACGTGCTCCCTTCTTTCCCTCTCTCACATTCACCTATCAGCAAGTACAGACTTTATTAGAAAGTTGCAGAATTTAGGACGCCGACTCCAGTATATGACAAAACTGTTTTCACAACAAGTTGTTTGGACACTAAATTAAGCACAACACCCTGCAGACTCTACAGCAACTCTAACACAACCGTTTTGTTCTTCTCCAAGCAGCATACCTTTGTGTCTGGGGTAAGGTGTCTGCCATCGCTGGGGCCAGCGGTACTACAGCCAGGGTTTGTGAGGTTGTCAAAATATCACTGACACTGTGGATCTGTGGCTGGCTCCCCCCTTCTGGATTCTCTGCTCCTGTTTCAGGTTCTCCTGTCTTTTCCAAACTGGGCTGAGAAAGAGCGGAACTATACATAGACTCCCCTAAAGGACGACTGGTGTCAAAGCACTCAGGAAGAATAATGATGTAATCCTCCGATGAAGCAGAGGAGCCTTGACTTCGAACATCATCTTTATCATCATCTTCCTCTTCATAATTGCTGGTATCACTACAGGGGTTTGCTCTCTCAGACAGTGCAAGGTCCCCTAACAGGAGGAAAGAAAAAAAAAAA